>CAUYUJ010015404.1:159399-176899 GCA_963575745.1 Prorocentrum cordatum
GGCTCCTGCGTCGGCGTCGTCGTCGCCTTCCACCCCCCCACCCCCGTGTTCGACCCCCCCCCCCAAGTTCTGAGGAGGGGTTCTCCCCCCAAGGTTCGAACCCGGGGGGGGGAGTTGTTTGCGCCCCGCCTCCGGGTTTCTGTTGGGGGGGGGCATTCTTTCCATGCGAGCGCCCAGGAAACGTGCTCACTCTCGTCTATAGATGCAAGGCTGGCGCCTTCAAAGAAGCAGCCTCCTTGTAGGAAGCTTTCCCCCCTCCCTCCACCCTTTTGTGCGCGCCACCAACACGGATGTCGGGCGCGCCGAATTTCGGTGGCGGTTGGAGGGGGACGAATTTTTCGGTATCGACGAGACGGCGCTTTGGGGCCCAAGCGAGGGTTTCGAGGCCGTCGACGGCTCGTTCGCTACCAGGGTTGACGACTGGAAGCCAGATGTCGGTCGCGACTGGTTCGTCCAGAGCGTTTCCTTGACAGTTTTTCCAATTTTCAGTGACGGGCCCAGACACACGATGTCCAGATCTTTTCAGTACGGGGTCCCTTGAAGTCCCGACCCTTTCCCCAGGGCCGGTTTTTCCTCCCGAGTTGTTTCTTGACGGTCCAGGGGCCTGGCGAGGGCCCCCGAACGCTGAAAGCGGCTAAAAGCTTCACGTCCTGATTCTTTCACGACGCGAGCATGTCTGGGCGTAGCTGCCCTGATACACCCTTATCGAAAGGCAACACGTGCCGTGTCAAGATGTCGGGGTTCACACGCTGCGTGTTGGTCCCGCGCGCGTTGGTCCACGTTTCAGGCGGACGCCTCGCGCCATACCGGCGTTTTCAGGCTGCGTGTTGAGCTCCGTGCCAGCACGCTGCGTGCTGCGTGCTGCGTATCGGGGCAGCTCGGCGTCCGGGGATGATCCTGGCGTGTCGAGGCAAGGCGAGGCGGCCAGGCGTCTCTGGGAGGGGTGATGCTCTGCCCCTGACCTTCCAGAGTGCTGAAAGATAGCCCTCCAGACCTATAGAAACGTCGACCCCCAGAGGTCTGGACCCCTTCCCCAGGACCAGTGTTTCATTCTGAGTCGTTTTTTGACGGTCCCGAGGCCCGGCGAGGGCCCCAACGGCCGAAAATAGTGAAAAACTTCCCGTCGTGTTTTTTTTCACAACGCGAGGAGGTTTGCGGACTTCTCTGAGTTGCCCAAGACCTCGACTGGAATTTGGGCGTCGAGGTCCTGGTGCTGTGTGTTAGCCCGCCTGGAAGGTCAGTGGCGGCGGGGGGCCCCTGGAGGAGCTGGCGAGCCCTTGGGCAGGCGAGGCGTTGGCCCTCGAGGTTTCTCTTTGTATACCGCACCCTCCCCACCCCAGGCAGATTCCACCCCACGGGGCGACTTTCGATAGACAAGCCCAGACCTCCTCGCGATGTGAAAGCCTGATATTGTCACGAACCCCGACCTTGGAGGACAAGTGGGCGTGAATTGCGAGACAGAGAGCAACGAAAAAGAGGATGCCTATAGGACGTATTCTGCTGGTTCCCGTGTTGTCCGTTTGACGCTGTGCCGCTTTGTCGAGGCGCCTCCAGCCGTCGTGGGGCCCTCTTGGGGCTGTCTTGAGGCCCTGTTGGGCACTTCTGGGGGCTTCCTGGAGGCGTGGTGAGGTCTTGAGGCTTGTTGGGGTCGTCTTGGGGGCCTCTTGGGGCCTCCTCAGGTCCTTTAGCCGTCCTGGGGCCCTCCTGAGGGAGTCCCGGGGCTGTCCGTTTGTCGCTCTGACGATTTGTCCAGGCGTTTCCAGCAGTCCTCGGGTCTTGAGGCAGTCCTGGGGCCCTCTTGGGAGCTTCTGGGGGCTTCCTGGAGGCGTCTTGAGGCCTGGAGGCCTCTTGGGGTCTTCTTGGGGGTCTCTTGGGGTCCCATCAGGTTCCCGTGCTGTCCGTTTGACGCTGTGAGGCTTTGTCGAGGAATCGCCAGCCGTCCTGGGGTTATCTTGGGGCAGTGCTGCGCCCATCTTGGGCGCTTCTGGGGGTTAGATGGAGGCCTCTGGGAGGTTCTTGGGGGCCTCTTGGGGCCTCTTCAGGGGTTATTGGGGCCTCCTGGGAACTTCTTGGGAGTTTCTGGGGGCCTCTGGAGGGGTTCTTGGGGCGGAGAAACCGAAACCTCGGATTTCGTCGGGGGTTGTGTCGGGAACGCTTCTGAAGAAAAGGTGGCCAAGAAAACGACGATGCGTCTTGGAAGTGCGCGACTAGGCGAGTTACGAGGTGAGCTCAGCACGTGTCCATGCGAGCCACATGGAAGGGAGGGGGTGAGCTCAGCTCGCGACCATGCGAGTCACGAGGTGAGCTCAGCACGTTCCCATTCGAGCCACAGGGAAGGGAGGGGGCGCGGTTGCATATGACGGGCGGGATCCTCGCGATGTGAAAAAAAAACACCACGGCAGGTTTTTCGCTATTTTCGGCCTTTGGGTGCCCTCTCTGGGCCTCGGGACCGTCAACAACGACTTAGGATGAAACACCGGTCCCGGAGAAGGGGTCAGATCTTTGGGGGTCGACGTTGCGAAAAAATCACGACGTCGGGGGCCTGGGAAAGCCACGCCACAGGGAAGGGGAAGGAGTTTTGTGCACCAGATCCACGACCAGGACCCTCGCCCCCCCCCCCAGGGCTTTTTGGTCATATAGTGCACCGATCTTTCGGGTGGGCGTGGGCAAGAGGAGGCTGGGCTGCGCCTGGTGGTGTGCCGGGCGACCGTCGGGTCCCTCGGGGACTTCTTCTGGCCCGCCGGCTGGACTTCCCAGACGTGCTCGCGTCGTGAACCAAAACAAATCGCGACGCGAGGTTTTCCTGGCCGTTTTCCCAGCGTCTGGGGGGGCCCTTGCCCTGCCACGGGGCCGTCAGCCATCGACCCAGTACGAGACGCCCTCATCTTCCTCCTCCTCCTCCTCCTCCTCCTCCTCCTCCTCCTCCTCCTCCTCCCCCTCCTCCTCCTGCTCCTTCTCCTACGCCTCCCCCTCCTCCTCCACCGCCCTCCGGCCCTGGGGAAAGGGTCGGGCCTTCGGGGGGCCCCGTATTGAAAAGCTCCGGACATCGCAGCATGTCTAGGCCTGGGCCCTGGGCGAAGAAGGGACAACTACAGTTGGAGCCGGCGAATGAAGAGGGCTCAGGTGGCCCATGACTGGCCCTGGCCAACAGAAGGGAGGGAGGAGGGATGCGAGGGTCTCCCTCGTCGCCGCGGCTGAACGCGGCTTGAATACCTTGTGGGCTTCGACTCCAGGAGGGATCTGGGGGCCCATTCTGAGCGGACTTGTCCTGGCCCCCCCTCTCGGCCGATTTCTTTCGGGGCCACTCAGCTCAGTCCCCCGACCGCCTCCAGAGCTCGGCGGCGAGCGGGGGGGGGGAAGCGGGAAGGGGCGGGCCTTCTCGGACGGCCCAGAAGCCCCCCGTCCTCCTGAGAAGTTCTCTAATCATGACACCCGAGGACACCGAACACTTCTCAGAAGGCGCGAGGGCTTCTGGGAAGTCCCGCGGCCTTCTGAGAAGGCCTTCTCCTCCTCATTGCCCCCTCTCGCTCGCCGCCGATGACCGATCTCTTTCGGGGCCAGCCAGCTCAGACACCGGGCCGCCTCCCAAACTACAGCCGCTGGGCTGAGGGAGCCGCGAGCCAGTGGCGGCGAGCCGGCGGAGGCGTTTGGCCACGTGCTCCGCCAAGGGAATGTTGCCAGATCCGCACGTGCGTCCAGAACTCAGGAGGGGAAGAAACACACAGACACAATCAATCCTCGATTCCCCAGAAAATATGGGGAAATATGGGAAGTGGGGGGGAAGACAGAAATCCAGAAAATATGGGAGAATATTGGGAATCTTTATATTTGTGTGTATTTATTTGTGTGTCCTGGGGCCCCTTCAAGAACACGCGTCCGAGGGGCCGCACGGGGTGCATTCTCAAATCGTGGCTCCCCTGGCGTCCCCGCGTCGTGGCAGAAATCACGGCGGCAGGTTTCAGCTGTCGGCCATTCCCAGCCCCAGGGCTGTCAACAAACGGCTTAGTCTGGAAAGCCGGTCCCAGGGAAGGGGTCCAGACTTACACCTCTGGGGAGCCACGCTGCGGACCAATCGCGACGTCGGACGTCTGGGGGGGGGGGCATCCTCGTGGCTCGGCGCGCGGTGGAGGTGTGCGCGCACGCATTCGAGCACCGAGCGGGGGCAGAGCGCGTACCCGCGCCCAGCCTTTGTGATCTGGGCCTTCCTGAACACCGTCGCCATCATCTACGGCGGGGCACTGGGACACGCGCCGGAGTCACGGCGAGGGGCGCGTGGCGTGGGCCGCGCAGTAGTCAGGCACTGAAAGGAGGACGGGCCGTCCGGTCGTGCCGTCTGTCAACGCTGACGGCAACGACGAAGACGACGACGACGACGACGACGACGCACAACAGCTGGTGTGTGAGAGCACCATTCGTCAGATGCCGCATTTTTTGATCGCCGGGATGTCGGAGCTCAGCGAGTTTGTGAGAACCGTACCCGTGGCGGAACGGCACCCGGTCCATTCCTCAGCGTGCCGCGTGTTGACCCTGGCGCGGCACCGATGATGGAGCACGGTGTGGTCGCAATGGGCACTGTTGGCGAGGCCAAGGTGACATGCAGCGCGAGTGCGGTTCTCGGAGGTGCGGTTCGGCACTCTGTGGCTCGTGGGCAGGCCAGGCTTCTCTGGGAGCCTGATCGAGCGAGGAGGAGGAGAAGGAGGAGGAGGAGGAGGAGGAGGAGGAGGAGATGGAGGAAAGGAGGAGGAGGAGGAGGAGGAGGAGGAGGAGGAGGAGGAGGAGGAGGAGGAGAGGCGGAGGAGGAGGAGGAGGAGGAGGAGGAGGATGAGGAGGAGGAGGAGGCACAATGCCTCGGTGCGTCGGCATCGCAGCACACATCCTGTAATCTTCACGTGGCACTGAAGATGCAAAGCGTTACATACACAGGTGTCTGCATCACGTCCCGCTGCCGTGCCAGCTCATCCGGTCAGGTGGTGCAGCTTCGAGCACCGAAGTAGTCCGTCACATTTGACATCTTCCGTCCACACTTCTCGAAGTCCTCTCGTCATGCATGGGGCTGTCTTGGGCTCCTGGAGGGCACTCTTGGGGGTCCCTTGGGTCCCTCTTGGGCCGTCTTGGGGCCCTCTTAGGCCATCTTGGGGCCCTCTTGCGCCGTTTTGGGGCCCTCTGGGCAAATGGGTGGTGTCTGGGGGCCGTCGTCTTGGCGCCGTCATGGGTCGTCGAAGGGCCGTCCAAGGCCGTCTGGGGAGCTTCTAGGCGGTTTCCGACGCCCTTCCGCGGTGACCTGAAGTCGAAAAGCATCGGAGACAGAAAGAATGTATGTTCCTTGCGTTTTTAACGTTGCTCGCCCCCGAGGGCCTCGCTGGAGGCCTCTTCGAGCCCAGCTTGGAGGCTTTTTGATTTTTGGGGGGGCATCTCGGACAGATCTTGTAGCATGCAGAGGCTCGTCGGGCCGTCACTGGAAGGTCGTATGGTGTCTCGCAGTCGTTTTGGGGCGCGCAAGCGAGGTCTCCTTGAGCCAAAATGGCTACGGACCCTCCTCATCTCCCTCTCCCATCCTCCCTCCTCCCTCCTCCTCCTCCCTCCTCCCTCCTCCCTCCTCCCTCCTCCCCTCCCTCTCCCTCCCTCCCTCCTCCCTCCCTCCCTCCCCTCCTCCTCTCCCTCCCTCCTCGAACACTGTACCCGGAGAGCAGCACCAGGGGGGGGGGGGCGGCGGCTTTCCGAGGACGGTCGCCTCGGCCTCGAATGGGGGGGGGCAGCCCTACAAACAGCACAGAGGCCCAGGAGCTACTTCGGATGCCACTCCTCCTCCTCCTCCTCCTGCTCCTCCTCCTGCTCCTCCTCCTCCTCTCCTCCTCCCTCCTCCTCCCTCCTCCTCCTCCTCCTCCTCCTCCTCCTCCTGCTCCTCCTCCTACTCTGCAACTCCTGGGAGGCTAGATTCGGCATCAACGCTGGTAAATCCGTTCTCGGAAGCAGGCCAAATCCGGCACTGTCCAGTTCAATGCTGGTGATTCCGGTTAACTCTTGGGCTGAGTAGTCAAGGATCATCCGATTTAGCAGTCCCTACTCGGGCTTAATGGGCCTTAGTCGTTGTCGCGAAGACCTCCCAGAAGTGGTCTCCTAACAGCAACCATACCAGCGTGCCACAGGCACGGTGGTGGGTATGATATAACAGATCATATATATATAGAGAGAGATGAGATAACGAGAGAAAGAGAGAGAGAGAGATACACACAGCCAGAGACACAGACAGACAGGCAGACATACAGACAGACAGAGAGAAAGAGAGAGAGAGGGAGAGGAAGATAAGGATCTGTATATACATATATATATATATAGACAGGTGCATAGATGGTTTATATATATAGAGAGAGAAGGGTATATATAATGATGGAGAGGGAGGGGTATCTACATATATATATATATAGAGAGATATACACATTTATACAGAGAGAGAGAGAGGGATAGAGGGAGAGAGAGGGAGCGAGCGAGGGATACATAGAGTGAGAAAGAGAGAGAGAGAGAGAGAGAAAGAGAGAGAGAGAGAGAGAGAGAGAGAGAAAGAGAGAGAGAGAGAGAGTGAGAGCGAGAGAGTGAGAGAGAGAGAGAAGGAGAGATGAAGAGAGAAAGAGTGAGAGAGAGAGAGACAGAAAGAGAGAGAGAGAGAGAACGGGATATAAGGAGATATGGGTGCATGCATATACGCGTATGAATATGTATGATTACGTATCTGTGTATGTATATGTACATGTAGATGTGCATGTATGTGTGCATGTACATGTATATAGTTGTGAATGCGTGTATGTGTATGTGACTGTACATGTTTAGGTATGTGTACATGTAGATGAATATGTTTATGTACAGGTTTCTGCAACTGTATCTGTATATGTAGACGCACGCGGATATATATATATATCTACACACATATATATACATGTTTGGTACGTGTGTGTATATGGTTCTAGGTACGTGTACATTTATGTAGATCTACAGGTGTATGTCTATGTGTGCGTACATGCCGATGCAGATATGTGTCTGTATATACACAACTACGTCTGTGTATTTGTCCATGCGTATGTATATGTATAGGTCTACGTACCGCACGTTGTATACGTACATTTATTTGTATATGTATAAGAACGTGTATATGCATATGCATATGTATCTGTATTTGGATACACAGATGTATGCACAGGTAAGTGTACGTATACGTACAGGTGTGCATGTACGGAGATATACAGATATGTTTTTGAATAGGTACGTTCACACGCATCTGAATATTTATAGGTGCCTCAATCTGTGTATATATATGTATGTGTGGATGTACATATGTATATGAATGTATGTTTGTTAACATGTGTAAGTCTATTCCCATGCTTATGTATATGCACACATACATGTATTTGTATATATGTACAAGTATAGGTATATGTATGCGCGTATGTACATGTAGTAGATTTAGCGGGACCTGCAAATTTAATTGTAGGTGTGCATGTGTGTATATATCTGTATGTGTATATGCACTTGTGTATGTGTTTGTGTATGTATGTGTACATGGTTATGTCCATGTGCATGGTCGTTTACTTGTAGGTGTATTCGTATAGGTGTTTAGGCAGTTTTATATGTATACGCATCGGTCTATCCGAAGGTATGTGTATAGATATATGTATATGTAGGTGCACATGCTCGTATACGTTTGATTGAGAGAGGGAGACACACATACACACATCTATACATACCCATACATATATGTAGAGAGATAGAGATAGAGAGAGAAAGAGAGGGAGAGAAAGGGATAGAGAGAGAGGGAGAAACACTAAACAGAGAGATAGAGAGGGAATGAGATAGGGAAAACCAGAAAGAGAGAGAGGGATGGATAGGGATAGAGAGAAAGATATACATATCTATTTATATATATATATAACACGAGAGAGCACGAGCGCGAGAGAGAGAGAGAGCGATATATATATATAAAGAGAGAGAGAGAGAGAGAGAGAGAGAGAGAGAGAGAGAGAGAGGGAGAAATAGAGAGAAACAGAGCAGCAACCACTAGTTGGCCCTCGGCCCATCCCCCAACCGCACCCGGGCCGTGGGCAGGAGGCTCTTTTTGGGGGCCCCGGTGGCGGAGCCTGGGCGGGCAAGGCCGAGCGAGTCGTGCGGACGGGCGGCCTCTCACGGGCGGGCCCCCGGCGGTCGGGGCACAGAAGCGGACGCGACGCGTCGCTGCACGCCCGACGGGGGTGCGGAAAGAAGGGGCACAGTGCCCAGCAGCACCTCCGGCCCATTCTGCGCAGGCCTCGCTGTCCGCGCCGCCGCGGCCATAGTGTGTTTATATGTTTTTTTTGTTGTGAGTGTGTGTGTGTATGTTTTTTTTTTTTTTGTGTGTGTGTTTGTGTGTGTGTGTGTGTGTGTTTTTGTTTTGTGTGTGTTTTTGTGTGTGTTTTTTTCCCCCACAGTGCATGTTTTTTCCCACGGTGTGTTCTTTCCGTGCCCATTTCGGGCGTCCGGCTCGCCGCTCGCGCGGCGCGCGGCGGGCGGGGCGGGCGAGCGCCCTGCATGGTGCGGGGCTGCTGGTCGCGCGGGCGGGCCCCCACGGGGCGGGCCCTCGCGGGCCCTCGCGGGGCGGGCCCGGGCCGGCGGGTCGGGCGGGGGGGGGACCTCAAATCGGGCTGGCGGGCGGGACATGACATGTATCAGGAGGGGAAAAACACACACACACAGACACAATGAAGCGTCCACTCCCAGGAAAAGATGGGGAAATATGGGAAGTGGGGGGAAGAGACAAAGACCCAGAAAATACGGGAAAATGTGGGGAATCCTTGTATTTGTGTGTATTTATTTGTGTGCCCCAGGGCCCCTTCAGAAATGTAGACCTCGCTTGCTGATGATGACGTGGGAAAGAGGCAACAGGAACGGCTGCGATGAATTCGAGGACTTCCAGGGCGACCGCGAGGAGTCCGGGAAGAACAGACAGCTCAAGCAGCCGTCCTGGGGGCTTCCCGGAGCCCCCTCGGGCCGTCTTGGGACGATCTTGGGCTGTCTTGGGGTCGCCCTCTTTGGCCCTCTTTGGCCGTCTTGGGGCCGTCTTGTGCCGTCTTCGGGCGCTCTGGGGCCGTCCGGGGCCCCTCGAGGCCGTCTTGAAGCCCTTTTGTGGGCCTCTTGGGCCATCTTTAGACGTCTTGGGGCCCTCCTTGGTCTTCTTATTGTGCTCGACTTGGGCCGTCTTGCGGCCCTCTCGGGAAATCTTTTTGCCCTGTTTTGTGCCGTCTCGGGCGGTCTGCAGCCCGACAAGGCGAGTGTACTGAAATCGTTGGTGCCTAATCGTTTTGGAATTATGTTTGCCTCTTGAGGGCCTCTTGGGGTCCTCTGGGGGCGTCTTGGGAGTCTCTTGGGCCATCTTGGGCCATCTTGGCCGTCTCGGGGGATGCCTCTTCGCGGATCTTTGGGTCATCTTCGAGGTCTCGGACGGACTTGGAGATATCTTCGAGGAGCCATCTTCGGTCGACCAGCTCGCGGAGGTGACATTTTTGCCGGGGGTTGCCCGTGTCTTGGTGGCGAGGGGCGCATTGGACCAACGCGCCAGTGCCGTGCTTTGTTCAGGGCCCAGTAGCGCCTGTCAATTGAGCGCACCAATACCTCCGCCCCCTGTCCTCTGTGAAGCGCAAGGCGTCCGTGGCCCGACAGTCGGTGCCAAGCTCGCTCTGCTGTGGTTGACATCTGTTTCCCCGAAAAATTGTTGGACGGCTGGGGGACCACGGGGTCCAGAGTGAAATGATGTCTTTGGGTTCTTTTGGAGCCATTTCATGGCCCTCCACCACCATTACCATTACCATTACCATTACCATTACCATCACCATCACCATCACCATCACCATCACCATCACCATCACCATCATCATCATCCCCATCCCCATCACCATCACCATCACCATCAAGATCACCATCACCATCATCACCATCATCACCATCAACACCACCACCAAGATCATCACCATCACCATCATCATCATGATTGTCATCATGGGATGGGTTTCGCTCTTCCTTGCCCCTGTCTACCTCGTAACGTTATGTTTAGCACGATTCTGACCATCACCATCACTACCATCATCACCATCATCATCATCATCACTACCATCTTTACCATCGTTCTCACCATCATCATCGACCTCATCATCATCAGCACCGTCAACACAGTGATAATCATCATCACCACCACGAGCAGCGTCATCATCATACTCATCATCATCACCACCATCACCACCAATCATCACCATCACCATCACTAGAATTTTCACTATCACCATCACATCACCATCACCATCACCACCATCACAAACACCATCATCATCATCACCATCATCACCATCATCATCATCATCACGCTCGTCATCAAGCATCATCATCGTCACCGCCATCATCGCGAGGGGGATCTCGTTCTTCCTTGCCCCTGTCTGCCTCGTGATGGCATGTTTGACACGGTCTCAATCATCACACCATCATCATCGTCGCCATCATCACCATTTTCGTCATCATCACCGTGATAATCATCATCATCATCACCATCACCATCATCACCATCATTACCGACATCAGCATCCGCATCAGCATGATCATCAGTATCATCATCAGTATCATCATCATCATCATCATCATCATCATCATCATCATCATCGTCGTCACCAACGTAGTAATCATCACCACCATCAGCGTCTTCATCATGACAACCTCCGTCATCGTTATCAGAGCGGTCCCTATCCACTTTGGCTCCAGGACTTCGTACCTCATGTCGCTGCCACTGCAGGGTGGCCGCGTGCCCCGCGGGGCAGCGGGCGCGCGATGACGTCGGCGCTGGCGGCGGCCCGGTGCTGCTTTCCGAGCTCGCCTTGTCCGTCGCTGGGGGGCACACTCACCTGCAGGCCCGTGGGGAACCCGGCCGACTGCGCCGAGACTGCTGGCGACGTCTTCGTCACCGGCGACGGCTTTCGAGCGGGCCTGTGGCACTGCGAGGCCCCCGCCGACTCGCAGGACGGGCTCCCCGGCTGGTCGGACACGCTTTGGCCCTTCCTGGTCATCCCGGCGCTGGCGCTCGCGGGCGTGGCCGTGCTGTGGTTGGCGCTGGGATGCGTGTACAAGTGCCTCGTCGGAGGGCGCCTGCATCGGTTCGCAGTGACATACATAGGTTGCCTCGAGCACCCACAGCCGCGCATCCCGGACTTCATTTTCTGGGTCAACGCCCTGCAGATCGCTGTCTCCACGGTCGAGGTGGCGATCTTCGTGTCCGACACTTACGTGCGGGCGCCGCAGCTGGCGCAGCTGAGGCTGGTGGAGGCCCTAGGCGGCTTTTACTGTGTCGTCCACGTCTTGGTCCGAGGAGTTCAGAGCGAGTTCAAGCTCCAGCTCGAAGAAGGAAGAACGGCACAGACATATACTTTCGGAGCTCCGTGCAGACTTCTTGGATCTGCGCTGGGGCCCCCCTGGTGGCGCCTCCGGCGCCGCCCCTGGCGCGCTTCGTGCGTCAGGGAGGGGTGCCCAGAGCAGGTCCAAGAGATCCGCGCAGACCTCCGACAGTTTAAGCTTATGCTGTTTTTTGTTCCTCTGCCAGCCCATGTTGGGTGTCAGGCTGGCCGTGGACACGCTGACGGTACCTCACATGCTCTTGAGCGCTCTGGCGCCGTCGCCAGACGGCTGGCTCTCGCTGAAGTTCCTCCGGAGTGTTGCGGCACTGCAGGCGTGGCAGCAGCTGCAGGCACTGGGTGGTGTCAGTAAGTCAGAAAATCAAGAGATGAGGAGGCTGGTGTTGAACTTCGGTCTCAAGTGCTTCTGCTTCCTCGTGTGCGCTGCCTGCTTGATACTGTTGCTCGAAGTGCTGGGGGATCCCGTGGACTTGCGCGACGGGCGGATCGAAACAGACATGGGCTACATAGATTTCTTCTTGCTGACCTATTGGCTGATCGAGACGCTTTCGACGGTTGGATTCGGGGATTATGCACCACAGACGATGCCCTCGAAGGCAGTGATGATAGTCTGCATGCTGTCGGGCGTCACCGTGTTCACCCTGCAGCTGGGCAGCTTCATGAGCATCATGGACCAGGAGCGCAAGGGCGCAGGCAGCTTCCACAAGAGCTACGGGAAGCCCCACGTGGTGCTTCTCGGCGGCGGGGTGCAGCAGATAGACGAGACCTTCCTGCTCGCCTTCCTCGAGGAGCTGTTCCACGAGTCCTACCGGAACTCCTGGCCCGAGCTGGTGGTGCTGACCCTGGGGACCGAGCGGGTGACCAGGGTTCAGGACCTTCTGAGCGTGTCCCTCGACCGGGAGACAAGGCACTGCGTGCAGTGCCTCGACGGCTCGGCCCTGCACCCTCCGGATCTCGCGCGCTGCCGCTGCGACTCGGCCCAGCTGGTGTTCGTGATGGCTGACACCACCGGCGCCCCGGACCCCATCCAGGAGGACAACGAGAACATCCTGCGGGCCATGAGCGTCTCGATGCGCTACCCGCGCTCTCGGGTCATGGTGATGCTGCTGGCCCAGGAGTCGAAGAGCAGGGCGCTGAGCGTGGGCCTGCGCCCTCAGCACTGCTTCTCCGTGATGGAGATGAAGAACGGCCTCTTCTGGCGGTCGACCCACTGCAAGGGCCTCGTCACTATGCTCTCTAACCTCATGATGACGACGGAGGACACGGCGATCGAGGCCCCCGTGCTCGCGACCTACCCGTGGCTGCAGACTTACGCCGAGGGGCAGGGCCACGAGGTGTACGGGCTGCTGCCGGAGTCCGAGTTCTGGGGGCGGCCCATCAGCGAGTTCGTGGAGCAGGCCTACCTGCGGAAGGGCATTTGCATCCTCGCGGCGCAGATAGAAGGCGTGGTGGTGCTGAGACCGCTCAGGAGGCTGGACGCTGTCAGCAAAGACATCGTCTTCTTCGCCCTCGCGCAGGATGAGCTCATGCTCCACGGCATCGCCAGTCTGGCCACAGACTGGACGGAAGTATTTACGAGCAACCAGATGGCTATGTTCAAGCGTGAGGACGCAGACGCCGAGAGGGAGAATCTCTTCTGGCGAACCCAGCAGGCCCGCGGCTCGGAGACATGGGTCCAGGGGGAGGCGAGCGCAGCGGCGGCGCAAGGGGTGGGCCCCACCGAGGACGAGGCGAGCCAGCATCCCGTCGTCGACACGAGGTCCCCGATATCTATAGGTCGCGTGAGCAGGAATCACATCCTGCGCTCGCAGAGCGTGGTCAGGCGCTTCTCGCTGGCAAGCGCCGAGGATCCCTGGTCCGCCGCGGCGTCCGCCGTGCACGCCGCGGGCGCCGAGCGCGGCGACGCCGAGGAGACCACGGACGCGGCAACGCTGCAGCTGCAGAGGCAGAGGGTCTTTGCGCGCAGGTCCAGCGACCTGAGGATGCTCACGCTGCAGGCGGAGCGGGCGCGGAGCTTAGTTTCACCAGCAGGCGCCGGGGGCATCTGATTTTTGGCGTGATCTTTCGGTCTGCACTGTTCGCTCCCGGCTCGACCAGAACGACCAGAACGTGTGAAAAATGGCGCCCCACAAAGTAGGCGTCAGGCAGACGACACTGGGGTATCCCAAAACGCATGGAAAGCTTGCTGGAAACAGAAGCAAGACGGGCAGGCGGGCCACGCACCGATCCCGGGTCTGACCATGGCACGAAAACGGCGCTGCAGAGAGCGAGTGAAGCGTGCCAGTGTGCGCAACGGAAAACAGCCCTCAGCGTTTTGCAAGATTATCCAGTAAGGCCCTGAACATCAAGCAGAGAGCCTACTCCCGCAAATTCTGCCTCGTGCTGGAGGGCTCGGGCTCGTGGAAGCAGCTGGTGGGCTTCATCTCCGAGCGCAGCGCGCCTTTCCTGCCGTTCCGGATGCCGGCGATCGTGCTGTGTCCGGAGATGCCCCCAGAGGGGGTGCAGGACTCTAGAGGCCTCCCAGATGGGGTCGGAGTAGATGGGGTCGGAGGACGTGCCGCATCGCCGATGCATCCGCGATGCGGCTCGATACTGAGCCCGATTTTCTCCACGCTGACGTTACCGATGTAGTGGCGATGCGGCGAGATTCTCCGACCCCGTCTATTCGGACCACCTCTAGGAGGTCTCTAAGGACGCCCTGAACATGAAGGCAGACGAGGATCGGATAATCACAACAATTTCATGAATCATTTGTGTTGTTATTGTTGTTATTGTTGTTGTTGTTGTTGCTGTTGTGATTATTGTATTTGTTTTTTGTTGCTGTTGTTGTTGCTGTTGCTGCTGTTGTTGTTATACTTAATACTATCACTATTGATTGTTTCGTTTTCGTATTTCCATTACGATGTTTTCATCGTATTCGTGTTGTTATTCATATTATCATTCTTTTTGGTATTATTACTATTATTACTCATGTTGTCATTCTTATGATTGTTATTATTATCATTATTATTATGATGGTTCTATGAGCATGCACATTTTTTGTAGTACGACTACTTCTATGATTACTACTAGACGTCGGAATACCATTACCACTCTTTGTGACAATACGATTCGTGATAGTTCTCAGCATATTCCCAATATTGTATGACCAGCAGTGACGGGACAACCAGCAACTTTTGGAGCTCCGCGCAAGATTTGTTTTGCACCTGTGCGGGACCCCCCAGGAGGCCCCCTCCGGCGCAGCCCCTGGCGCGCTGCGCGCACCAGGGGGTTCAGCGCAAGTCCAAGAGATCCGCGCGAAGCTCCGAAAGGTCATCTTTATGCCAGGTCGCCAGAGCTCCTTGCGCTGTGAAAAAATCGCGAAGGGAGGTTTTTCGCTATTTTCGGCCTCCGGGGGCCCTCACGGGACCGTCAAGAAACGACTCTTGACGAGAAACCAGTCCCAGGGCAGGGGTCTGGACCTCTGGGGGTCGACGTCATGAAAAAATACGACGTTGTGGGCCTGGGTCTTGTTCCTCCGTAGGAGCTGGCTGTGCTGGTCGGCAACATCAGCGACAGGCGCGACCTGCTCGTTGCCGGGATCGACAAGTCCAGCATCGTCGTCTGCCTCGGCCACAGCGAGAGCAGCGTGACGGCCGAGGCCGCCACAGCCCTCCTCGACTCCGACGTCGTCACCCTGTACCGCATCGTCAGCCAGATGGCGCCTCCGACCTGCGACATGATCTTCGAGTTCAAGCGCACGCGGAGCTTCCGGCTCCTGCCCCGCGAGCAGAAGCTCCTGAAGAAGGCGCCGCAGCCGGAGCCTCTGCACCACGAGTCGCAGGCGCCCGCGCGCCTCCTCCTCCTCCTCCTCCTCCTCCTCCTCCTCCTCCTCCTCCTCCTTCTCCTCCTCCTCCTCCTCCTCCTCCTCCTCCTCCTCCTCCCTCCTCCTCCTCCCTCCTCCACCTCCTCCTCCTCCTCCTCCTCAGGCGGCAGCGGCGCCCGCGCTGGGCGGCCCCGGCGAGTGGTCCCGGCGCAGCCTGGGCGGCCACCTGGGCGAGCCCGAGTCGGCGCACCTCGACCCGCGCTTCGCCTCGGGCCGGCTCTTTGCCCCGCACGTGCTCGGCGCCCTGTTCGCGCGCAGCTTCCACACGCCCGGCATCCTCGAGGTGATGGAGGCGCTGGTCACGCACAGGTCGGTTCGATGCTCGTTTTGGCGACCTTCTTGGGGCCCACCTAATGGATCTGTTCGACTCAGGTTCGACTCAAGTTCGACTCAGGTTCGACACAGATTCGACTCAGATTCGACTCAGGTTCGACTCAGGTTCTACTCAGGTTCGACGCAGCTTCGACGCACGAGTGGAGCGAGTGGCTCCAGGAAGGTCCCCAGAATGAGCATCTAGGGTCGGCCACGCGCAGAGGGGGGTGGGGGGAGGGGGGAAGACTTCTGAGGAGCACCCCTGCTTCTCAGAAGGCGCGGGCCTTGTCTGTCTATAGATGCAAGGCCGGCGCCCTCTAAGAGGCAGCCTGCTTCCAAGAAGCCTTCCCCCCTTCCTCTACCCCCCTTGTGCGCGCCGCCAAACAGGGCCGAGGCCGAGGGCAGGGACGAGGTCGCCGAGCTGGTCTGGCTCGTGAAGCTCTGGCCGGAGTACGCCGGAAAGACGTATGGAGACCTCTTCTGCGCGCGCCTCTCCGATGCCATGCACCCTGCAATACTGTTGGGTATCTACAGGAAATGCCACGGGAACACCTCGCTGGGCAACAACGGATTTGTCTGGACGAACCCGCCCAAGAAGACACGCCTTGAGCGCACCGACATGATCTACGTCCTGGCGAACCAAGACTTCGGCCGGTTGGCTCACACGTCGAACCTACTGCCCCACTCTCCGGCTGGCCTCACCAGCCTTCTGCTGAACAAGGTCGCCGGCTTCCAGGATCGTCGCTCGCGAATCGACACCGACAGAGAGTCTGGCCTGTCTGGGTCGCCGAGGTCTCCGAGGTCCCCGAGGAGGACTCCAAGGTCTTCCGGGCGGACTCAGAGGTGGTCTCCGAGATTGTCCCCTCGAATGTAGGCCTTCAATGTTCAGTGGCAACTTTGGGTTGGGACCGGCTCAGCGGGGGATGCGTCGACCCTAATCGCCCATTCATCGTCGACGGGGGCCCGATAGCCCACCCTTCCCAGGATCTTGCGGATTCTCTATCGGGTATCGCAGATCTATCGGCGATGTATCGCCGATTCCAGCTCGATGTTTCCACCCCTGAGCTGGCTCCCCCTTGGCGTTCCCCCTCAGTGATGGTCTCCGAGGCTGTCCCCTCAGATGTAGGCCTCCTGTGTGTGCGCGTGTGTGTGTGTGTGGCCAGGAGACGCAAAGGCGGTCTCTCGAGGCAACCAACTGCGGCCTCGCAAAATACACCATCATGACCGTGACGTGGCGGGGAGCATCACGTCATCCAGCACACGGTCTCTCTTTCTCTCTCTCTCTCTCTATCTCTTTCCTTTTCCTTATAGCAGCAGCAGCAGCAGCAGCAGCAGCACCAGCAGCAGCAGCAGCAGCACCCAGACATCCGATGTCATGTTTTCTCACGACGCGGCTCGCCAGAGGTCAAGACCCCTTCCTGGGGACTGGCTTTTCATCCCGTGCTGTTTTCTTATTGTCCCAGGGCCTGGTAAGGGCCCCGAGAGGGCGAAACCTGCCAAATACTTCCCGCAATTACTTTTTCAAGACGCGAGGATGTCAGGGAAGGGACAAGCTCGTCGCAACGAGAAAGGGATGTATGTTTTTCGTCTTGAGGAGTTGTTTTCTGACGGCCCTTGGGCCCGGCAAATTACGCCCCCCTGGCCAAGCCACGAGGGCGTATGTGCCGCTCCCCTGCCCAGGATGGGCCTGGCCGGGGGCCAGTGGGTACGTATATTTCTCGTCAGCCTGTCCTGGCGCTCCCCCAGGGGGGTGCGGGGTCCTGTCTCCGCCAGGGAGCGCTCCAGGGAGCCCCGACGTCCTTTCGCTGTGACGCAATCACGCCGGGAGGCCTCTGACAGTGCCCCTGGGGGCCCTTGCTGGGCTCCGGGGCCTTCAAGGCACAGCTCGGGCTGAAGCAGCGATCCCAGAAGG
>CAUYUJ010015404.1:179399-231899 GCA_963575745.1 Prorocentrum cordatum
TTGTGATGATGATGATTACGGCGATGCTGATGCTGAGGATGATTATGATGCTGCTGATGCTGATGATGCTGATGCTGCTGATGCTGCTGATGTTGATGATGATGCTGATGCTGCTGCTGATGCTGATGCTGTTGCGGATGGTGCTGAAGACGATGTTGATGATGCTGATGATGATAACGATGCTGATGATGTTGATGATGCTGCTGCTGATGATAATGATGATGCTGCGTATGCTGATGATGATGCTGCTGATGATGCTGGTTCTCATGATGATGCTGCTGATGCTGATGCTGCTGCTGATGATGACGATGAGGATGCTGATGGGGATTATGATGTTGATGCTGATGCTGCTGATGATGATGATGGTAATGCTGATCACGATGATGATGATGACGATGATGATGAGCCTGATGATGATGACGACGGCAATGTCGAGGATGATGATGCTGATCATGCTGATGATGATGATGATGATGATGATGATGCTGATTATGATGGTGATGCTGATGATGCTGATGATGATGATGCTGATGATGAATATGATGATGATGATGCTGATGACGATGCTGCTGATGATGACGTCGAAGTTGTCGACGGTAAGGATGATTCTGCTGATGATAACGAGGATTGACGATCAAGCTCATAATGATGGCGGTGAAGAAAGTGATGATGGCGAAGCCGACGACGATGTCGGTGACGATGTTTCTGATGATGCTGGCGATGATGCTGATGATGATGATGATGATGATGATGATGCTGATGATGATGCTAGTCATGATAATGCTGACTCTGAGGCTGCTGCTGATGATGATGCTGATTATGGTGGTGATGGTGGCGATGCTGCTGGCTCTAATGATGCTGATGATGATGCTGATGATGGTGCTGATGATGATGCTGATGATTGTGCTGCTGATGATGATGATGATTATGATGATGATGATGATGATGATGATGCTGATGCTGATGATGATGATGATGATGATGGTGCTGATGATGCTGGTGATGGTGATGGTGATGGTGGTAGTGGAGATGATGATGATGATCAGCATGCGGAGTAGGAGGATGACGAGGAGGAGGATGACAGGAGGAGGAGGATGACGAGGAGGAGGAGGAGGAGTTGGAGGAGGAGGAGGAGAATGACGAGCCAGCGGCGGCGGCGGAAGAGGGAGGGAGCGAGGAAGAGGAGCAGGATGTGGAGGAGGAGAAGGATGATGATGCTGATGATGATGCTGATGCTGATGCTGATGCTGCTGATGATGATGATGATGATGATGATGATGATTATGGTAATGCTGCTGATAATGACGATGATGCTGGTGACTGTGATGCTGGTGATAACGATGCGGCTGCTGATCATGTTGATGATTCGGCTGCTGATGATGACGGCGACGACGGTGACGATGCTAATGATGGTGGCAATGATGATGATTCTGACAATGATGATGATTATTATTATTATTATGCTGGTGATGGTGGGGCTGCTGATAATGATGATGATGATGATGACGATGATGATGATGATGATGATGATGATGGTGATGCTGTTGGTGATAGTGATGATGATCGTGAAGGTGGTGGTGATGGTCGTGGTGATGGTGGTTCTGATGATGATAATGCTGCTGCTGATGATGACGATGATGATGATAACGATCATGACGATTATGATGATGATGATGATGATGATGATGATGATGATGATGATGATGATGATGATGATGCTGCTAGTGATGATGATGACAATGATCAGGATGATGGTGTTGCAAGTGTTCATGCTGATCATTATGATGACGGCGATGCTGCCACTGATGATGATGATGACGTTGGTGATGACGATGCTGATGATGGAGATGATGATGCTGATGATGAGGATGGTGAAGATGGTGGTGGTGCGCTGCTGCTGATGGTGGTGGTTGTGATGATGATGAGGATGGTGAATAATGCCGATGATGATGATTCAGAAGAAGATGCTGTTGCTGGTGCTGATGGTGTTGGTGATGCTGTGAAGATGATGATAATGACAACGATACTGATAATGATGATGACTGACTATTCTGCTGGTGATGATGATGACGATGATGATGATGCTGATGCTGATGCTGATTGTGATGATGCTGGTGGTTATGATTATGATTATGATGATGATGATGACCATAATGACGATGCTGTTGCTGCTGCTGATAATTATGATCATGCTGACGGTGATGACGGTAAGGATGACGATGCTGCTGCTGATGATGTTGATGCTAATGCTGATGATTCTGATGGTGGTGGTGGTGGTGGTCGCGCGCTGCTGGTGGTGGTGGTGGTGGTGATTCTAAGGATGGTGACAATGATGATGATGCTATTGATGATGATGATGATGATGATGATGATGATGATGATGATTTTGATGATGCTGCTGCTGCTGATGATCCGGATGATGATGCTGATGATCCGGATGATGATGATGATGATGATGATGATGATGATGATGATGATGATGATGATGGTGATGGTAATGGTGACAAGGATGATGATGCTGATGATGACGATGATGACCATAATGATGAGGATGATGGTGACGATGACGATCATGATGCTGATGATGCTGCTGATGATGATGATGATGATCATGATGATGATTATGCAGATGACTTTGGGGAGGATGTGAAGGAGGAGGAGGAGAAGGAGGAGGAGGAGGAGGAGGAGGAGGAGGAGCAGCATGCGGCGAGGAACAAAGCAGCAGCCAGTGGAGCTTCGCTGCAGGGTCTTCAAAAGGCGTATCGGCTCGGGTGCGCCTACCATTCCGTACATTGTACAGTTTAGATATCTATATTTTTCTGCCAGAGGCAATCTGTCACGCCGCCAGCCCCGAGGGCAGTGTTGATTAATTTCTACCATTTCCCCTCCTAGAACGGGGGTGGGCTCCTGGAAAATGCCATGCGTGGTGTGACCAGGAGAAACGATCAAAACTCCAGGGGGTCCATGAAGGCCCATCCAGTCTTTGACAACACGTCTCACGCACGTGTTGGCCTTTTTTTGACTCCAGTGTCGCGCCAGACTTACTACGGTTTCGATCTACGTGTTCAGCTCCGTGCGAACACGCTACAGGTTCCGTCTTGCGTACTGGGGCAGCTGAACTTCTTTTTCTTCTTCCAAAGTCGGTCTGGAGAAACAAGCATCAAGACATCTCACACGATTCGGCACCCCTGGTGAGCGGGGTTTGGCGGACAAAAATCTTCACGTGTGCCATGGGGCTGCGCTGCCTCGTTGCCTCCGCCGCCTGCGCGGGGGCTGTCTCTTTGAGCGTGCTGGACGATCCCGTGGGCCTGCTGCAGACGGCGCAGGGCGTCGACGCAGCTGCGCCAGAGGAGCGAGCCGCCGAGGAGATTGCGCCAGAGGATCCCGAGGAAGAATACAAACAGCACGCGGTCAGGAACTCTGGCTCAGCGTGTGGCTCCGCTGGTTCCGGCCCACCACGCTTCGGCGCGATACGCTGCCCACGTCCTGGCCCCCGAGTGTCAAGGCCCCGAGCTGTTCCCAGCCTTCCGCTCCGAGCACGCTGTCCGCTCGCAGGGCACAGGGTGCTCCAGGGGGCCGCCGCCGCGACGCGCCACAGCAAGAGTCCCTGACCGTAAGCCTTCGGCGGCTCTCGCGGATTTCGTGGGTCTGCGCTGAGCCCTCCTGGCCGCGCCTCTGGCGCCGCCCCTGGCGCGCTCCGTGCGCCAGGGAGTCGAAGAAGAAGGAAGGCCATAAGTATAAGCGTTTGGCGCTCCGCGCAGAGCACCAAGACTTTGTTCTTTTTCGAGGGAGGGGGGAACCACCGCAGATCCAAGAAGGCCGCGCGAGCCGTTGAGAGGTTGTGCTCGTGCCGCGTCTTTTCGCCAGGATCGGGTCACCCCAGGCTACAGGACCCTCGCGGACAACAGGAAGGCAGGGGAGGCAGAGGCTCGGGAAGGAAACAATAGGCACAGACACACAAATAAACGTCGACTTCCTCTCGCATGAGGGAACATCTGGGAAACGAGAGGAATGACGAACATCCAGAACATAGGAGCCAACATGGTGAATCCTTCAACTTGTGCAATCTCTGTGTGCTCCTTTGGGCCCCTCTGGAGGCGGCCGCGCACGCGGCGGCCTACCAGTCCGTGCAGGACGCGGTCGGCCACGTGGAGAGCATGCGCCACTCCGCCCACATCTTGAGCTACGTGCAGTCGCTGGAGCTCCTGGCGCCCACCACAGCGATGTCTAGATTCGCTCTCCCCTCTCCACTGTGGAAGAGGGGAAACATGGGGGGAGGGCAGGGAGGAGGGGGGATCTGAGGAGAGGGGAAGGGAGGAGGAGGAGGAGGAGGAGGAGGAGGAGGAGGAAGAGGAGGAAGGGGAGGAGGAGGTGGAGAACCACTGTAAATCCAGGACTCATCAACGATACTGCAATACATCCTGCCTTCAAGTTCCCTCTTCATTGGCACCATACAAGGGTTCATTTTTACAGAGGGAAGTGCTCCGATGGAAGACAGCCGTTTGAACATTGGGAACTGTGCCAGAACACACTCCTGGTATTGCAACGCAGCGGATCACCATTACGGTTGCATCTTGGCGATCCTGAATCGTGCCAGGAAGCCATTCCGGGGATCTTAACACTACGAAGCAACGTAATTGTTGCGCCCTGGGGCGTTAACCATGATAACTGTTGAAACTGTTGCAAACTCTTAAGGCAATGGTGCGTGGCGCTGAGGCGAGAGTCATAATACTGAAAAGGGACCGCCCTCCATCTTTGAAGCTGTTGCAAACTCTTAAGACGGATGTGCGCGACGCTACGGTGAGAAGCACGAGCCGCCCTCCATCCGCGAGGCTTGCCAGAATTGTTGGGCGAATGCGCGCGGCGCTCAGGCTTGAGCCACACGTTGAAAGCGCGCCCCCTCCAGCTTTGAAGCTCTGGCGTAGTTTTGATACGCATGTGCGCGGCGCTAAGGCGAGACCCACATTTTGAGAGCGGGCCGCACTCCATCCGTGAAGGCTGCTGCAGCTGTTCGAGCTTCATGATGAGAAAAAGGTGAGGAAGTCTGAAGCGAAACGCCCAACCCGCCTTTTCGACCGTTCTCGGGGTGCGACAGGGACGAGTCATTTAGGAGGAGAAAGGATGGAGGAGGAGCAGCAGGAGCAGGAGGAGGGGAACTACATCGGCGTTACAAAAGTTTCATCATAAAATAAAAGTCGATTATCTTGCATAAGCAAAGACAAATCCCGCCCCGGTGGGATTTCTAGAACCGTGTGAATTTACGTCGGGATTTCAATCTGTCCCGTTTTAAATCTATACTATTATAGTAAAGGATGAAATCCCACTTTTAGAAATCCCGGATCTTTGATCCGACCGCTCTTGACACAGTCCGCTAGGATTCTAGGGGGGAAGGGGGGGGCCAACTCGGCGCGGCCAGGGCAGTGGTCAGCCGCTGCCCGCTTGCTCACGCGGAAGGAAGACACGAAACTCATGCCATGCCACCTTCAAGCTCTCATGAAACGTGACGAACTTTTGTAACGGCGTAGCGGTATTTCAGACACCGCGCGGCGAGCGTCGATCCCCTGGGAATCTGGCGTGGCAGGCGTAGCCTTCCTTATCCGGCGCGGCAGGCGAAGCCTTTGTTTGTCCGGCGTGCACGGCGAAGCCTCAGCGTAGGCGAGCAGACCTGGTGGCGCGCGCGGCGCATGCGCGCTCAGCCCGCAACTCACCCCCGAGAGGCGGCACCCTTCTTCTGCACTATCTCCTTGCAGACATTGAGCAGGCCCGCAGCGTAGCGACCCGCGACGCCCTGCGCCTTCTTGGACTTCAGGACGGCCCGGAGACGGGCCGTGTACGCGATCCGACCCAGAGGCGGGCGCTTGGCGTTCCAATCCTGCAAGTCTCGGCGCCTCAGCTCGCGGCGCAACCATCCCCAGAATTTCTCAATCGGGTTCTGGTCGGGCGATCGAGGTGGGATCTGCCAGAGAGCGATGCCCTTCTCTGCGTACGCCTTCTTCGCCTCCTTGGACGTCAGGAAGTGCTCCCCGTCACAAAGGATGAGCCATGGTTTCGTGCGCCTGTGCGGGCGCAGCTGTCGGAGCGCTGGCATCATCTTGCCCTTGCGGACAGCAGTGGCCCACTCGTCCACGGAGCACTTCTTCGTCTTGTGGATGAGGATCTCAGCCACGCCATGATGGGAGATGCCCCCCCATAGAGGGACGCTCCTAGCCAAAGGTAGTTGCTTCGCAAATGGATCCTCTCCTGCCAGATCAGGGTGTGCCGCCTCGCCAGGTTTCCGCCACATGTGGCTTTCACCGTGTTTGCAATGGTTCTCCCTGTCCGTCGGGTCCGTGGGTGGCATGGCCAACACCACCCCGTCCATTGCCATGGACATGGTCTCCTTCAGTCCTTTAGCACCCAAGCGAATGACTTTCTTAGCGAAGGCCAAACGCTTCTTCTTGTCGTCGTCACTGTACTGGCGTTTCTGCGCGCGGGGCAACCACTTATACCCTTTCTTGAGCAGGAATTTTCTTATTGTCGAATCCGAAACTTTGATGCTCATTTTTTCCGCAAGCGCCTTCTGCAAGATCGTGCTCGTGCAGATTGACTTCCGACGCAGGGATAACAGCTTTCGAATCAAGAAGGCTTGCGCATCATTCGTGAGCTTCCACGGCGCCCGGCCGCACTTGGAGTACTTGTACACAGACATGCCCTTCTTCACGCTGAAAGCTTGGATCGCCCGCCGGACGCACCCAGCCGTGCTCGCCTCACCCCGCAAATTCACCACGAGTTCCGCGATCTTCTCGTAAGACAACCCCTCGTCTGTGCGCAAGCGATACGCCTTGCGCTGGTTCGGGAAATCTAAGCTCTGCGGGTGTTGCATCTGCGATACCATCGGCATGCCTCGCGCCCAAGTACGTGCTCTGAAAGTGTGGCGGTGCGCGAAAATTGCAATGGACCTGTGTTCGGGCCGAAAAATCTCGGCACAAGCCAACTACCATTTGCCTCTGTCTACCTTCTGGCGGTCTGGTTTCGGCTGGCTGGCTGCCTCGTCGGCTGCCTCGTTGGCTGCTTCAGTGGTTGCCTCGCTGGCAACCTCGTCGGCTGCCTCGTAGGCTGCCTCGTCGGCTGCCTGGTGGGTTGCCCCGTTTGCTGCCTCGATGGCTGCCCCGTTGGCTGCCTCGTGGGCCGCCTCGTTGGCTACCTCGTTGGGCTGCCTCGTTCGTTGCCTCGTTGGCTGCCTCTTGGTTGCCTCGTTGGCTGCCTCGTGGGCTGCCTCGTGGGCTGCCTCGTTGATTGCCTTGTTGGCTGCCTCGCCGAATGTTTTGTTTGGCTGCCTCTTAGGCTTGCCTTGTGGGCTTGCCTCGTGGGCCTGCCTTGTTGGCTGCCTCGTCGGCTGGCCTTGTTGGCTGCCTCGTGGGCCTGCCTTGTTGGCTGCCTCGTTGGCTGCCTCGTTGGCTTGCTTGTTGGCTGCCTCGTGGGCTGGCGTTGCCAAAATCACAGGACGCTGACATGATGAACCGCATAATGCAGATGGCACGCATCTAGGGAAAGACGAACACAAGCATGTGTATGCGCAGACTCGCACGTGACTGTGCGTCAATTGTCGGATATGCACCCAATGTCTATTTTGGACGGTCCGTCGGGAGCATCATGTCACCTTGGAAAATCAGCAATCGGCCTGCTCGCAGCCCCGGGGATGGATGAGGCCTCCGAGGCCCCAGGATGGCTCAAAGCAGCTCTCCACATGACCGTCTCGTTCCACCTCCTCCTCTGCTCCCCTCCCCTCCTCCCATCCCCGTTTACCCTTTCCCCTCCCCTCTCCTCCACTCCCGCCGTCTGCTCTCTATGTCCTCCCTTCCCCTCATAATCCAACTCCCCCGCCTCCTCTTCCTGCCTCCTCCTTCTCACTCCTCCTCCCGCTCCTTCTTCGAAGTTCTCCAGTTCCCGCTCCACCGCCTTGTCCTCCTCCCCACCTCCTCCGGTCTTCATCCTTCTCACTCCTCCTGTCTCTTCCTCCTCCTCTTCCTCCCATTCCTCATCCTGTCCTCCTCCTCTTCCTCCTCGTCCTCCTCCTCCTCCTCCTCCTCCTCACCCTCATCCTCATCCTCGTTCTCGGTCTCATCCTCACCCTCACTCTCATCCTCGCTGATCCCTTTTAGGCAATGCTGCTCCTCCTCACTTTCCTCGCTCTTTGTCCTCCTGCTCCTCCTCCCCCTCTTCCTCCTCGTCCCCCTCTGGCTCCTCCGCCTCCTCCGCCTCCTCCACGTCCTCCTTATCACCCAATCTTGGGTTTGTCAGGGGGTCGTTTTGAACACGATGCCCAAGACCACAAAACGTTGAGGTTTTGAAGGCGCACGGAGGGGCGAGGAGGATTGGAGGTTTGCGGAGGTTTGGGCATCATTGCGGAGAGGTCTGGAAGATGGGGAGGGCTCCAGAGGTTGTGGGAGGAAGGTTGAGAGAAGAGTGGGAGGGCTCCCATTCCTCTCGGCACCTCCGCACTCCCACCGCAACCTCCACTACCCTCCCCATCCTCCAGACCCCCGGCGCTCTTGCCAAAACCTCGGAAACCTTCCTACTCCTTTGTGCCCTTTCGCGCTTCTTCAATAACTTCTGGACTCCCCGGAAGAGGCCCTAATCGCCCCAAAGCCGATTTAAAACAGTGTTTGTTTGCCTTTTCGCTTGTTCTCTGATCCCTCCTACTCTCCACTCTCGTCCCAATCCCACCAGCCCTCTGGGCGCAGGTGGTCTAGAGCGTTTCCTTTTCCAACCTCCTTCCTTTCCCTGCTCGGGAGGTTTACCTCCCCCCCCTCCCTGGGTCTGGACGGGGGGGGGCCCGAGGTGGCAGAGGGTCCTTTTCGGCCCAAGATGGCTCCAAGAGGGCCTCAGACAGCCCAAGATAGCCTCCAAAAAGGCCCAAGATAACTCAAGACGGCTCAAGATAGCCTTCGACATGCATCCAAGAGGCTCCAAGACGGCCCCAAGACGGTTCCAAGAGCCCTCCGAGCTCTCCGAGGACCCCCCCCAAGAGGCCAAAACGGCACCAAAACCTAGGGAAAATCTATGTTTTTTGCATTCTCGCTGTTTCGCTTCCGATGGGCTCTTGCGGCGTCAGGATGGTCCCAGGATGGCCCAAGATGGCCCCAAGAGGGGCCCAAGATGTCCCCAAGACGGCCCCAAGAGCGCCCAGCAGCGCTCCAAGAGCGGCCCAAGAGGGCCCCAAGACGCCCCTTTTGAGCCTGCGAGGGGGCGACGGGAATTAAGGCCCCCAGTGTTTTTGAACAGTGGTGCCCAAGACGGCCCCAAGAGGCCTCCCAGACCCCCCCAGAGAGCCCCAAGAGGGCCCCAAGATCCACCAAAAGAGCTCCAAGAGGACCCTAAGATAGCCCCATGATGGCTCCAAGAGACCTCCGAGAACCTCTCACAACAACACCTCAACTCGCTTGGGCATCGTTTCTGGATGGGCTGGTGGGGATACGCGAAGCATCAAGAATACCTTCGCAACCTTCCCATTCCTCCACACCCTTCGGCAATCATGCAAAAACCTCCGCAATCCTCCATTCATCCTCACCCCTCCGCATTCTCTCAAAACCTCCAGGGTTCGGACTGGAGCTTTGCAAGAAGCGCGGAGCTTGTGGGAAGAACGGGAAGGTTGCGGACGTATTGGCACGAGTGTGGAAGGGCGTGGAGGTCCAGGAGAGTTGTGGAGGTTGTGGGATCAGTCAAGAAGTTGTGGGAGAAATATGACCTCCATCCCACTCCGCCCACAACCTGCTCAACCGTGCATTCCTGAACGTTTCTCTGCGCTCGTGCCAAAACCTCCACACCCCTCCGGAGACTCCTCCTCTTCCTCCTCCTCCCCATTCTCCTCCTCCTCCTCCTGCTCCCCCTCCCCGTCCTCCTCCACACTTCTCCTGGGGTTCGTCCTCCTCCTCCTCCTCCTCCTCCTCCTCCTCCTCCTCCTCCCCGCCCCCATCCTCCTGCTCCTCTTCCTCCTCCTCCTCCTCCTTCTCCTCCTCCTTCTCCTCGTTCTCCTCGCCCATCCCCCTCCTCCCCTCCCCCTCTGACCCCGTGCATTCGGGACGGGCACGGGCCCATGCCCCCGCCTGCTCACAGACCATTCCCCGTTTCGGGGTCGAATCCGCCAGACACTCCGCGAGGGTTCAGTCGAAATAAACTTGTGAGAAACCAATGCAAGGCAATACAATGCGATGTGTTCGGCCGCAACAATCAATTAAACACCCTGTGTCCCCGCGCCCTGCCCCCGTGGACGCCGCCCGCGACGAAGACGATGACGCGGTGGTGGGCGCAACCATAACGGCGACGACGACAATGATAACGTTGATAATGGTGATGATGATGATGATGATGATGCTGACGAGTTTGAGCCTGTGAACGGGTGGCTTGCCGAAGACCCGGCGGCAAAAGGATCTGCATCGCAAGTGCGGTGGCGGCTGGGGCTGGCGCCCGCTGGGACCAACGAGCGTCGGGAGCAAATTGTCCGCATGGAGTATAGCTCAGCCTTGCAATCTCGTGCACCATGGGCGCCCTCGCCCATGCGAATTCAACGCACAACGGTCGACCGATACTGTGCCCCCATGCGCTGGGCGCCGCCCGTCAGCGGCGGGGGGCGCGTGCTGGCGCCCGCGCGCGACGCAGAAGCTCTGGAGGCAGGGTGTCCGAAGGTGGCTCCACCCCGGGCCTCCCCGTGAAACACAGCAGGTGCACGTTGCCCCTCTTGGAGAGCCAGTCGTCGGACTGGAGCAACCCGAGGTTGCGGGTCGACCCGTTGATAGTCACGACGGTCGGGAACCTGTACATGTCGACGGTGTACGCGTACCCTCCGCTCGGTGTCGTGCCCAGCTCTACCTTATTCCTGTAGTGGCCCTGTATCTTCTCCTGCTGGTCAACCAAAAACTGGAGGTCTCGAAGGTCGTCGAGAACCAGGCCATCATGCTTGCTCCTGGCAGGCACTAGAATCGGCCACGCGACCCGCGCTCGCGACCCAAGCGAGACCCGCGACCCGTGCCCACGACCCGCGCTCGCGACCCGCGCCCGCGACACGCAACCCGCGGCCCTGGCCCGCGACCTTCGCCCGCGACCTGCGCGGCCAATTCCTGCACCCGCTGTCCTGTCCAAAGTCCGCGCGGCGTCAGGGAACTGCGTTAGGTTGCCCATGATGAGCTTCTTGGGGTTCCTGAACAGGGACTCCGCCCATTCAGTCTTCCCGCTGTGTGACGGCGCGTAGACAATGAGGATGGGGTATCGCATGATCTCGCGCTTGAAGACATTGAGCCAGGCCTCGGCCTCTGGCACGCGGGCGAACGGCTGGTACACCTCCGGGTCGCTGCGGAGCCTCTTCGTCCTCGCGGCGATGGCGTCCTCCATCTCCTTGTCCTTCCTCCAGGCCTCGTAGGCCTCGTAGTTCCTCTTCCGACTGGGAACGCCGTCCCTGCTGAGGTGAAGGTACTCCCAGTACTGCTCCCCGCCCAGCTTGTACTGCTTCCACAGCTTCTCTGGCCAGGCACCCATGACCTGGTACTTGCACTTGCAGTCAGTCCATGCTGGCGCGTAGTTGCCGTCCACGCAGAGGTCCCCTGAGGACCTGCGAAACGCGCGCCGCCGAATAGCCCCGCCCTGGCGGGTGGGGCACGGCGGCGCCGTTTCCCGGGCCCGTGGATCCTGTGGGCAAGCGCTGAGTCCCGAGCTTGTTCGCCCACACGTAGAACATGGCGCGGTCGAGCGACTGCTGCAGGCGCTTCTTACACCACCCCTCGCCGAGAAGGTCGTTCGCCTTCGCGTTCGGCCTCAGGCCCTCAAAGTTGAACGCCTTCACAGTGCAGTCGCGCTCGGACTTGAACTGCACCATGACGTGGGCGTGGACGCCGCCCTCCGCGTTGGCCTCCAGCGTGGAGCACCAGAACTTCACCCTCAGCTTTTTCAGGGAGGCCTTGTAGAAGTCGTTCAGCCGGACCCACTGCTCGACCCCCGTGACCCCCTGGTAGGTCAGGAGCACACCGTGGCCGCGGATCCTGAACTCCTTGGGGCCTTTTTTGCCCGCCAGGCCCACCGTCGCCAAGCCGGCTGCGGGCGCGGCGGCGTGCGGCGGGGCCGCGCCCGGGGCCGCCGCCCCGCGCTTCCGCCCGCGGCCTGGCGCTGCCTTGAGGAGCGCCTGCCACTTGTCGTGCGCCGCGTTGAGCCGCTTCTGGTCCGCGGCGCTGCCGGTGGGGCGGTCCGGGTGGACCTTCCGCGACACCGCGCGGTACGCGGTGCGGACCTCGGCGTCCGCGCTGTCCCTGGCGACCTTCACCGAGCAGGCGCACGCCGCCGCGAGCGTGCGCAGCAGGGCCACGAGGGCGCGCTTCGCCTGGTCCAGCGCGGACACCATCGCGGACCCGAGGCTGCAGCAAGGGCGGCGGTTCTGGGCTCCGGGCCGGAGGCTGTGGCCGTGGCGGTGGCAGTAGCGGGTCTAACGCAATGGCGATCATGGCGGATGATGCGCAGGGTTGCGCGCGATGAAATCGATGGGGTGAATGATGATGCGTCGCCATCGTGGATCCCTCATCGGCGTTACAAAAGTTTCGTCATAAAATAAAAGTCGATTATCTTGCATAAGCAAAGACAAATCCCGCCCCGGTGGGATTTCTAGAGCCGTGTGAATTTACGTCGGGATTTCAATCTGTCCCGTTTTAAATCTATACTATTATAGTAAAGGATGAAATCCCACTTTTAGAAATCCCGGATCTTTGATCCGACCGCTCTTGACACAGTCCGCTAGGATTCTAGGGGGGAAGGGGGGGGCCAACTCGGCGCGGCCAGGGCAGTGGTCAGCCGCTGCCCGCTTGCTCACGCGGAAGGAAGACACGAAACTCATGCCATGCCACCTTCAAGCTCTCATGAAACGTGACGAACTTTTGTAACGGCGTAGCGGTATTTCAGACACCGCGCGGCGAGCGTCGATCCCCTGGGAATCTGGCGTGGCAGGCGTAGCCTTCCTTATCCGGCGCGGCAGGCGAAGCCTTTGTTTGTCCGGCGTGCACGGCGAAGCCTCAGCGTAGGCGAGCAGACCTGGTGGCGCGCGCGGCGCATGCGCGCTCAGCCCGCAACTCACCCCCGAGAGGCGGCACCCTTCTTCTGCACTATCTCCTTGCAGACATTGAGCAGGCCCGCAGCGTAGCGACCCGCGACGCCCTGCGCCTTCTTGGACTTCAGGACGGCCCGGAGACGGGCCGTGTACGCGATCCGACCCAGAGGCGGGCGCTTGGCGTTCCAATCCTGCAAGTCTCGGCGCCTCAGCTCGCGGCGCAACCATCCCCAGAATTTCTCAATCGGGTTCTGGTCGGGCGATCGAGGTGGGATCTGCCAGAGAGCGATGCCCTTCTCTGCGTACGCCTTCTTCGCCTCCTTGGACGTCAGGAAGTGCTCCCCGTCACAAAGGATGAGCCATGGTTTCGTGCGCCTGTGCGGGCGCAGCTGTCGGAGCGCTGGCATCATCTTGCCCTTGCGGACAGCAGTGGCCCACTCGTCCACGGAGCACTTCTTCGTCTTGTGGATGAGGATCTCAGCCACGCCATGATGGGAGATGCCCCCCCGTAGAGGGACGCTCCTAGCCAAAGGTAGTTGCTTCGCAAATGGATCCTCTCCTGCCAGATCAGGGTGTGCCGCCTCGCCAGGTTTCCGCCACATGTGGCTTTCACCGTGTTTGCAATGGTTCTCCCTGTCCGTCGGGTCCGTGGGTGGCATGGCCAACACCACCCCGTCCATTGCCATGGACATGGTCTCCTTCAGTCCTTTAGCACCCAAGCGAATGACTTTCTTAGCGAAGGCCAAACGCTTCTTCTTGTCGTCGTCACTGTACTGGCGTTTCTGCGCGCGGGGCAACCACTTATACCCTTTCTTGAGCAGGAATTTTCTTATTGTCGAATCCGAAACTTTGATGCTCATTTTTTCCGCAAGCGCCTTCTGCAAGATCGTGCTCGTGCAGATTGACTTCCGACGCAGGGATAACAGCTTTCGAATCAAGAAGGCTTGCGCATCATTCGTGAGCTTCCACGGCGCCCGGCCGCACTTGGAGTACTTGTACACAGACATGCCCTTCTTTCACGCTGAAACTTGGATCGCCCGCCGGACGCACCCAGCGTGCTCGCCTCACCCCGCAAATTCACCACGAGTTCCGCGATCTTCTCGTAAGACAACCCCTCGTCTGTGCGCAACGCGATACGCCTTGCGCTGGTTCGGGAAATCTAAGCTCTGCGGGTGTTGCATCTGCGATACCATCGGCATGCCTCGCGCCCAAGTACGTGCTCTGAAAGTGTGGCGGTGCGCGAAAATTGCAATGGACCTGTGTTCGGGCCGAAAAATCTCGGCACAAGCCAACTACCATTTGCCTCTTCTACCTTCTGGCGGTCTGGTTTCGGCTGGCTGGCTGCCTCGTCGGCTGCCTCGTTGGCTGCTTCAGTGGTTGCCTCGCTGGCAACCTCGTCGGCTGCCTCGTAGGCTGCCTCGTCGGCTGCCTGGTGGGTTGCCCCGTTTGCTGCCTCGATGGCTGCCCCGTTGGCTGCCTCGTGGGCCGCCTCGTTGGCTACCTCGTTGGGCTGCCTCGTTCGTTGCCTCGTTGGCTGCCTCTTGGTTGCCTCGTTGGCTGCCTCGTGGGCTGCCTCGTGGGCTGCCTCGTTGATTGCCTTGTTGGCTGCCTCGCCGAATGTTTTGTTTGGCTGCCTCTTAGGCTTGCCTTGTGGGCTTGCCTCGTGGGCCTGCCTTGTTGGCTGCCTCGTCGGCTGGCCTTGTTGGCTGCCTCGTGGGCCTGCCTTGTTGGCTGCCTCGTTGGCTGCCTCGTTGGCTTGCTTGTTGGCTGCCTCGTGGGCTGGCGTTGCCAAAATCACAGGACGCTGACATGATGAACCGCATAATGCAGATGGCACGCATCTAGGGAAAGACGAACACAAGCATGTGTATGCGCAGACTCGCACGTGACTGTGCGTCAATTGTCGGATATGCACCCAATGTCTATTTTGGACGGTCCGTCGGGAGCATCATGTCACCTTGGAAAATCAGCAATCGGCCTGCTCGCAGCCCCGGGGATGGATGAGGCCTCCGAGGCCCCAGGATGGCTCAAAGCAGCTCTCCACATGACCGTCTCGTTCCACCTCCTCCTCTGCTCCCCTCCCCTCCTCCCATCCCCGTTTACCCTTTCCCCTCCCCTCTCCTCCACTCCCGCCGTCTGCTCTCTATGTCCTCCCTTCCCCTCATAATCCAACTCCCCCGCCTCCTCTTCCTGCCTCCTCCTTCTCACTCCTCCTCCCGCTCCTTCTTCGAAGTTCTCCAGTTCCCGCTCCACCGCCTTGTCCTCCTCCCCACCTCCTCCGGTCTTCATCCTTCTCACTCCTCCTGTCTCTTCCTCCTCCTCTTCCTCCCATTCCTCATCCTGTCCTCCTCCTCTTCCTCCTCGTCCTCCTCCTCCTCCTCCTCCTCCTCACCCTCATCCTCATCCTCGTTCTCGGTCTCATCCTCACCCTCACTCTCATCCTCGCTGATCCCTTTTAGGCAATGCTGCTCCTCCTCACTTTCCTCGCTCTTTGTCCTCCTGCTCCTCCTCCCCCTCTTCCTCCTCGTCCCCCTCTGGCTCCTCCGCCTCCTCCGCCTCCTCCACGTCCTCCTTATCACCCAATCTTGGGTTTGTCAGGGGGTCGTTTTGAACACGATGCCCAAGACCACAAAACGTTGAGGTTTTGAAGGCGCACGGAGGGGCGAGGAGGATTGGAGGTTTGCGGAGGTTTGGGCATCATTGCGGAGAGGTCTGGAAGATGGGGAGGGCTCCAGAGGTTGTGGGAGGAAGGTTGAGAGAAGAGTGGGAGGGCTCCCATTCCTCTCGGCACCTCCGCACTCCCACCGCAACCTCCACTACCCTCCCCATCCTCCAGACCCCCGGCGCTCTTGCCAAAACCTCGGAAACCTTCCTACTCCTTTGTGCCCTTCCGCGCTTCTCAATAACTTCTGGACTCCCCGGAAGAGTCCCTAATCGCCCCAAAGCCGATTTAAAACAGTGTTTGTTTGCGTTTTCGCTTCATCTGATCCCTCCTACTCTCCACTCTCGTCCCAATCCCACCAGCCCTCTGGGCGCAGGTGGTCTAGAGCGTTTCCTTTTCCAACCTCCTTCCTTTCCCTGCTCGGGAGGTTTACCTCCCCCCCCTCCCTGGGTCTGGACGGGGGGGGGCCCGAGGTGGCAGAGGGTCCTTTTCGGCCAGAGATGGCTCCATGAGGGCCTCAGACAGCCCAAGATAGCCTCCAAAAAGGCCCAAGATAACTCAAGACGGCTCAAGATAGCCTTCGACATGCATCCAAGAGGCTCCAAGACGGCCCCAAGACGGTTCCAAGAGCCCTCCGAGCTCTCCGAGGACCCCCCCCAAGAGGCCAAAACGGCACCAAAACCTAGGGAAAATCTATGTTTTTTGCATTCTCGCTGTTTCGCTTCCGATGGGCTCTTGCGGCGTCAGGATGGTCCCAGGATGGCCCAAGATGGCCCCAAGAGGGGCCCAAGATGTCCCCAAGACGGCCCCAAGAGCGCCCAGCAGCGCTCCAAGAGCGGCCCAAGAGGGCCCCAAGACGCCCCTTTTGAGCCTGCGAGGGGGCGACGGGAATTAAGGCCCCCAGTGTTTTTGAACAGTGGTGCCCAAGACGGCCCCAAGAGGCCTCCCAGACCCCCCCAGAGAGCCCCAAGAGGGCCCCAAGATCCACCAAAAGAGCTCCAAGAGGACCCTAAGATAGCCCCATGATGGCTCCAAGAGACCTCCGAGAACCTCTCACAACAACACCTCAACTCGCTTGGGCATCGTTTCTGGATGGGCTGGTGGGGATACGCGAAGCATCAAGAATACCTTCGCAACCTTCCCATTCCTCCACACCCTTCGGCAATCATGCAAAAACCTCCGCAATCCTCCATTCATCCTCACCCCTCCGCATTCTCTCAAAACCTCCAGGGTTCGGACTGGAGCTTTGAAAGAAGCGCGGAGCTTGTGGGAAGAACGGGAAGGTTGCGGACGTATTGGCACGAGTGTGGAAGGGCGTGGAGGTCCAGGAGAGTTGTGGAGGTTGTGGGATCAGTCAAGAAGTTGTGGGAGAAATATGACCTCCATCCCACTCCGCCCACAACCTGCTCAACCGTGCATTCCTGAACGTTTCTCTGCGCTCGTGCCAAAACCTCCACACCCCTCCGGAGACTCCTCCTCTTCCTCCTCCTCCCCATTCTCCTCCTCCTCCTCCTGCTCCCCCTCCCCGTCCTCCTCCACACTTCTCCTGGGGTTCGTCCTCCTCCTCCTCCTCCTCCTCCTCCTCCTCCTCCTCCTCCCCGCCCCCATCCTCCTGCTCCTCTTCCTCCTCCTCCTCCTCCTTCTCCTCCTCCTTCTCCTCGTTCTCCTCGCCCATCCCCCTCCTCCCCTCCCCCTCTGACCCCGTGCATTCGGGACGGGCACGGGCCCATGCCCCCGCCTGCTCACAGACCATTCCCCGTTTCGGGGTCGAATCCGCCAGACACTCCGCGAGGGTTCAGTCGAAATAAACTTGTGAGAAACCAATGCAAGGCAATACAATGCGATGTGTTCGGCCGCAACAATCAATTAAACACCCTGTGTCCCCGCGCCCTGCCCCCGTGGACGCCGCCCGCGACGAAGACGATGACGCGGTGGTGGGCGCAACCATAACGGCGACGACGACAATGATAACGTTGATAATGGTGATGATGATGATGATGATGATGCTGACGAGTTTGAGCCTGTGAACGGGTGGCTTGCCGAAGACCCGGCGGCAAAAGGATCTGCATCGCAAGTGCGGTGGCGGCTGGGGCTGGCGCCCGCTGGGACCAACGAGCGTCGGGAGCAAATTGTCCGCATGGAGTATAGCTCAGCCTTGCAATCTCGTGCACCATGGGCGCCCTCGCCCATGCGAATTCAACGCACAACGGTCGACCGATACTGTGCCCCCATGCGCTGGGCGCCGCCCGTCAGCGGCGGGGGGCGCGTGCTGGCGCCCGCGCGCGACGCAGAAGCTCTGGAGGCAGGGTGTCCGAAGGTGGCTCCACCCCGGGCCTCCCCGTGAAACACAGCAGGTGCACGTTGCCCCTCTTGGAGAGCCAGTCGTCGGACTGGAGCAACCCGAGGTTGCGGGTCGACCCGTTGATAGTCACGACGGTCGGGAACCTGTACATGTCGACGGTGTACGCGTACCCTCCGCTCGGTGTCGTGCCCAGCTCTACCTTATTCCTGTAGTGGCCCTGTATCTTCTCCTGCTGGTCAACCAAAAACTGGAGGTCTCGAAGGTCGTCGAGAACCAGGCCATCATGCTTGCTCCTGGCAGGCACTAGAATCGGCCACGCGACCCGCGCTCGCGACCCAAGCGAGACCCGCGACCCGTGCCCACGACCCGCGCTCGCGACCCGCGCCCGCGACACGCAACCCGCGGCCCTGGCCCGCGACCTTCGCCCGCGACCTGCGCGGCCAATTCCTGCACCCGCTGTCCTGTCCAAAGTCCGCGCGGCGTCAGGGAACTGCGTTAGGTTGCCCATGATGAGCTTCTTGGGGTTCCTGAACAGGGACTCCGCCCATTCAGTCTTCCCGCTGTGTGACGGCGCGTAGACAATGAGGATGGGGTATCGCATGATCTCGCGCTTGAAGACATTGAGCCAGGCCTCGGCCTCTGGCACGCGGGCGAACGGCTGGTACACCTCCGGGTCGCTGCGGAGCCTCTTCGTCCTCGCGGCGATGGCGTCCTCCATCTCCTTGTCCTTCCTCCAGGCCTCGTAGGCCTCGTAGTTCCTCTTCCGACTGGGAACGCCGTCCCTGCTGAGGTGAAGGTACTCCCAGTACTGCTCCCCGCCCAGCTTGTACTGCTTCCACAGCTTCTCTGGCCAGGCACCCATGACCTGGTACTTGCACTTGCAGTCAGTCCATGCTGGCGCGTAGTTGCCGTCCACGCAGAGGTCCCCTGAGGACCTGCGAAACGCGCGCCGCCGAATAGCCCCGCCCTGGCGGGTGGGGCACGGCGGCGCCGTTTCCCGGGCCCGTGGATCCTGTGGGCAAGCGCTGAGTCCCGAGCTTGTTCGCCCACACGTAGAACATGGCGCGGTCGAGCGACTGCTGCAGGCGCTTCTTACACCACCCCTCGCCGAGAAGGTCGTTCGCCTTCGCGTTCGGCCTCAGGCCCTCAAAGTTGAACGCCTTCACAGTGCAGTCGCGCTCGGACTTGAACTGCACCATGACGTGGGCGTGGACGCCGCCCTCCGCGTTGGCCTCCAGCGTGGAGCACCAGAACTTCACCCTCAGCTTTTTCAGGGAGGCCTTGTAGAAGTCGTTCAGCCGGACCCACTGCTCGACCCCCGTGACCCCCTGGTAGGTCAGGAGCACACCGTGGCCGCGGATCCTGAACTCCTTGGGGCCTTTTTTGCCCGCCAGGCCCACCGTCGCCAAGCCGGCTGCGGGCGCGGCGGCGTGCGGCGGGGCCGCGCCCGGGGCCGCCGCCCCGCGCTTCCGCCCGCGGCCTGGCGCTGCCTTGAGGAGCGCCTGCCACTTGTCGTGCGCCGCGTTGAGCCGCTTCTGGTCCGCGGCGCTGCCGGTGGGGCGGTCCGGGTGGACCTTCCGCGACACCGCGCGGCACGCGGTGCGGACCTCGGCGTCCGCGCTGTCCCTGGCGACCTTCACCGAGCAGGCGCACGCCGCCGCGAGCGTGCGCAGCAGGGCCACGAGGGCGCGCTTCGCCTGGTCCAGCGCGGACACCATCGCGGACCCGAGGCTGCAGCAAGGGCGGCGGTTCTGGGCTCCGGGCCGGAGGCTGTGGCCGTGGCGGTGGCAGTAGCGGGTCTAACGCAATGGCGATCATGGCGGATGATGCGCAGGATTGCGCGCGATGAAATCGATGGGGTGAATGATGATGCGTCGCCATCGTGGATCCCTCATCGGCGTTACAAAAGTTTCATCATAAAATAAAAGTCGATTATCTTGCATAAGCAAAGACAAATCCCGCCCCGGTGGGATTTCTAGAGCCGTGTGAATTTACGTCGGGATTTCAATCTGTCCCGTTTTAAATCTATACTATTATAGTAAAGGATGAAATCCCACTTTTAGAAATCCCGGATCTTTGATCCGACCGCTCTTGACACAGTCCGCTAGGATTCTAGGGGGGAAGGGGGGGCCAACTCGGCGCGGCCAGGGCAGTGGTAAGCCTGCCCGCTTGCTCACGCGGAAGGAAGACACGAAACTCATGCCATGCCACCTTCAAGCTCTCATGAAACGTGACGAACTTTTGTAACGGCGTAGCGGTATTTCAGACACCGCGCGGCGAGCGTCGATCCCCTGGGAATCTGGCGTGGCAGGCGTAGCCTTCCTTATCCGGCGCGGCAGGCGAAGCCTTTGTTTGTCCGGCGTGCACGGCGAAGCCTCAGCGTAGGCGAGCAGACCTGGTGGCGCGCGCGGCGCATGCGCGCTCAGCCCGCAACTCACCCCCGAGAGGCGGCACCCTTCTTCTGCACTATCTCCTTGCAGACATTGAGCAGGCCCGCAGCGTAGCGACCCGCGACGCCCTGCGCCTTCTTGGACTTCAGGACGGCCCGGAGACGGGCCGTGTACGCGATCCGACCCAGAGGCGGGCGCTTGGCGTTCCAATCCTGCAAGTCTCGGCGCCTCAGCTCGCGGCGCAACCATCCCCAGAATTTCTCAATCGGGTTCTGGTCGGGCGATCGAGGTGGGATCTGCCAGAGAGCGATGCCCTTCTCTGCGTACGCCTTCTTCGCCTCCTTGGACGTCAGGAAGTGCTCCCCGTCACAAAGGATGAGCCATGGTTTCGTGCGCCTGTGCGGGCGCAGCTGTCGGAGCGCTGGCATCATCTTGCCCTTGCGGACAGCAGTGGCCCACTCGTCCACGGAGCACTTCTTCGTCTTGTGGATGAGGATCTCAGCCACGCCATGATGGGAGATGCCCCCCCGTAGAGGGACGCTCCTAGCCAAAGGTAGTTGCTTCGCAAATGGATCCTCTCCTGCCAGATCAGGGTGTGCCGCCTCGCCAGGTTTCCGCCACATGTGGCTTTCACCGTGTTTGCAATGGTTCTCCCTGTCCGTCGGGTCCGTGGGTGGCATGGCCAACACCACCCCGTCCATTGCCATGGACATGGTCTCCTTCAGTCCTTTAGCACCCAAGCGAATGACTTTCTTAGCGAAGGCCAAACGCTTCTTCTTGTCGTCGTCACTGTACTGGCGTTTCTGCGCGCGGGGCAACCACTTATACCCTTTCTTGAGCAGGAATTTTCTTATTGTCGAATCCGAAACTTTGATGCTCATTTTTTCCGCAAGCGCCTTCTGCAAGATCGTGCTCGTGCAGATTGACTTCCGACGCAGGGATAACAGCTTTCGAATCAAGAAGGCTTGCGCATCATTCGTGAGCTTCCACGGCGCCCGGCCGCACTTGGAGTACTTGTACACAGACATGCCCTTCTTCACGCTGAAAGCTTGGATCGCCCGCCGGACGCACCCAGCCGTGCTCGCCTCACCCCGCAAATTCACCACGAGTTCCGCGATCTTCTCGTAAGACAACCCCTCGTCTGTGCGCAAGCGATACGCCTTGCGCTGGTTCGGGAAATCTAAGCTCTGCGGGTGTTGCATCTGCGATACCATCGGCATGCCTCGCGCCCAAGTACGTGCTCTGAAAGTGTGGCGGTGCGCGAAAATTGCAATGGACCTGTGTTCGGGCCGAAAAATCTCGGCACAAGCCAACTACCATTTGCCTCTGTCTACCTTCTGGCGGTCTGGTTTCGGCTGGCTGGCTGCCTCGTCGGCTGCCTCGTTGGCTGCTTCAGTGGTTGCCTCGCTGGCAACCTCGTCGGCTGCCTCGTAGGCTGCCTCGTCGGCTGCCTGGTGGGTTGCCCCGTTTGCTGCCTCGATGGCTGCCCCGTTGGCTGCCTCGTGGGCCGCCTCGTTGGCTACCTCGTTGGGCTGCCTCGTTCGTTGCCTCGTTGGCTGCCTCTTGGTTGCCTCGTTGGCTGCCTCGTGGGCTGCCTCGTGGGCTGCCTCGTTGATTGCCTTGTTGGCTGCCTCGCCGAATGTTTTGTTTGGCTGCCTCTTAGGCTTGCCTTGTGGGCTTGCCTCGTGGGCCTGCCTTGTTGGCTGCCTCGTCGGCTGGCCTTGTTGGCTGCCTCGTGGGCCTGCCTTGTTGGCTGCCTCGTTGGCTGCCTCGTTGGCTTGCTTGTTGGCTGCCTCGTGGGCTGGCGTTGCCAAAATCACAGGACGCTGACATGATGAACCGCATAATGCAGATGGCACGCATCTAGGGAAAGACGAACACAAGCATGTGTATGCGCAGACTCGCACGTGACTGTGCGTCAATTGTCGGATATGCACCCAATGTCTATTTTGGACGGTCCGTCGGGAGCATCATGTCACCTTGGAAAATCAGCAATCGGCCTGCTCGCAGCCCCGGGGATGGATGAGGCCTCCGAGGCCCCAGGATGGCTCAAAGCAGCTCTCCACATGACCGTCTCGTTCCACCTCCTCCTCTGCTCCCCTCCCCTCCTCCCATCCCCGTTTACCCTTTCCCCTCCCCTCTCCTCCACTCCCGCCGTCTGCTCTCTATGTCCTCCCTTCCCCTCATAATCCAACTCCCCCGCCTCCTCTTCCTGCCTCCTCCTTCTCACTCCTCCTCCCGCTCCTTCTTCGAAGTTCTCCAGTTCCCGCTCCACCGCCTTGTCCTCCTCCCCACCTCCTCCGGTCTTCATCCTTCTCACTCCTCCTGTCTCTTCCTCCTCCTCTTCCTCCCATTCCTCATCCTGTCCTCCTCCTCTTCCTCCTCGTCCTCCTCCTCCTCCTCCTCCTCCTCACCCTCATCCTCATCCTCGTTCTCGGTCTCATCCTCACCCTCACTCTCATCCTCGCTGATCCCTTTTAGGCAATGCTGCTCCTCCTCACTTTCCTCGCTCTTTGTCCTCCTGCTCCTCCTCCCCCTCTTCCTCCTCGTCCCCCTCTGGCTCCTCCGCCTCCTCCGCCTCCTCCACGTCCTCCTTATCACCCAATCTTGGGTTTGTCAGGGGGTCGTTTTGAACACGATGCCCAAGACCACAAAACGTTGAGGTTTTGAAGGCGCACGGAGGGGCGAGGAGGATTGGAGGTTTGCGGAGGTTTGGGCATCATTGCGGAGAGGTCTGGAAGATGGGGAGGGCTCCAGAGGTTGTGGGAGGAAGGTTGAGAGAAGAGTGGGAGGGCTCCCATTCCTCTCGGCACCTCCGCACTCCCACCGCAACCTCCACTACCCTCCCCATCCTCCAGACCCCCGGCGCTCTTGCCAAAACCTCGGAAACCTTCCTACTCCTTTGTGCCCTTCCGCGCTTCTTCAATAACTTCTGGACTCCCCGGAAGAGGCCCTAATCGCCCCAAAGCCGATTTAAAACAGTGTTTGTTTGCCTTTTCGCTTGTTCTCTGATCCCTCCTACTCTCCACTCTCGTCCCAATCCCACCAGCCCTCTGGGCGCAGGTGGTCTAGAGCGTTTCCTTTTCCAACCTCCTTCCTTTCCCTGCTCGGGAGGTTTACCTCCCCCCCCTCCCTGGGTCTGGACGGGGGGGGGCCCGAGGTGGCAGAGGGTCCTTTTCGGCCCAAGATGGCTCCAGGAGGGCCTCAGACAGCCCAAGATAGCCTCCAAAAAGGCCCAAGATAACTCAAGACGGCTCAAGATAGCCTTCGACATGCATCCAAGAGGCTCCAAGACGGCCCCAAGACGGTTCCAAGAGCCCTCCGAGCTCTCCGAGGACCCCCCCCAAGAGGCCAAAACGGCACCAAAACCTAGGGAAAATCTATGTTTTTTGCATTCTCGCTGTTTCGCTTCCGATGGGCTCTTGCGGCGTCAGGATGGTCCCAGGATGGCCCAAGATGGCCCCAAGAGGGGCCCAAGATGTCCCCAAGACGGCCCCAAGAGCGCCCAGCAGCGCTCCAAGAGCGGCCCAAGAGGGCCCCAAGACGCCCCTTTTGAGCCTGCGAGGGGGCGACGGGAATTAAGGCCCCCAGTGTTTTTGAACAGTGGTGCCCAAGACGGCCCCAAGAGGCCTCCCAGACCCCCCCAGAGAGCCCCAAGAGGGCCCCAAGATCCACCAAAAGAGCTCCAAGAGGACCCTAAGATAGCCCCATGATGGCTCCAAGAGACCTCCGAGAACCTCTCACAACAACACCTCAACTCGCTTGGGCATCGTTTCTGGATGGGCTGGTGGGGATACGCGAAGCATCAAGAATACCTTCGCAACCTTCCCATTCCTCCACACCCTTCGGCAATCATGCAAAAACCTCCGCAATCCTCCATTCATCCTCACCCCTCCGCATTCTCTCAAAACCTCCAGGGTTCGGACTGGAGCTTTGCAAGAAGCGCGGAGCTTGTGGGAAGAACGGGAAGGTTGCGGACGTATTGGCACGAGTGTGGAAGGGCGTGGAGGTCCAGGAGAGTTGTGGAGGTTGTGGGATCAGTCAAGAAGTTGTGGGAGAAATATGACCTCCATCCCACTCCGCCCACAACCTGCTCAACCGTGCATTCCTGAACGTTTCTCTGCGCTCGTGCCAAAACCTCCACACCCCTCCGGAGACTCCTCCTCTTCCTCCTCCTCCCCATTCTCCTCCTCCTCCTCCTGCTCCCCCTCCCCGTCCTCCTCCACACTTCTCCTGGGGTTCGTCCTCCTCCTCCTCCTCCTCCTCCTCCTCCTCCTCCTCCTCCCCGCCCCCATCCTCCTGCTCCTCTTCCTCCTCCTCCTCCTCCTTCTCCTCCTCCTTCTCCTCGTTCTCCTCGCCCATCCCCCTCCTCCCCTCCCCCTCTGACCCCGTGCATTCGGGACGGGCACGGGCCCATGCCCCCGCCTGCTCACAGACCATTCCCCGTTTCGGGGTCGAATCCGCCAGACACTCCGCGAGGGTTCAGTCGAAATAAACTTGTGAGAAACCAATGCAAGGCAATACAATGCGATGTGTTCGGCCGCAACAATCAATTAAACACCCTGTGTCCCCGCGCCCTGCCCCCGTGGACGCCGCCCGCGACGAAGACGATGACGCGGTGGTGGGCGCAACCATAACGGCGACGACGACAATGATAACGTTGATAATGGTGATGATGATGATGATGATGATGCTGACGAGTTTGAGCCTGTGAACGGGTGGCTTGCCGAAGACCCGGCGGCAAAAGGATCTGCATCGCAAGTGCGGTGGCGGCTGGGGCTGGCGCCCGCTGGGACCAACGAGCGTCGGGAGCAAATTGTCCGCATGGAGTATAGCTCAGCCTTGCAATCTCGTGCACCATGGGCGCCCTCGCCCATGCGAATTCAACGCACAACGGTCGACCGATACTGTGCCCCCATGCGCTGGGCGCCGCCCGTCAGCGGCGGGGGGCGCGTGCTGGCGCCCGCGCGCGACGCAGAAGCTCTGGAGGCAGGGTGTCCGAAGGTGGCTCCACCCCGGGCCTCCCCGTGAAACACAGCAGGTGCACGTTGCCCCTCTTGGAGAGCCAGTCGTCGGACTGGAGCAACCCGAGGTTGCGGGTCGACCCGTTGATAGTCACGACGGTCGGGAACCTGTACATGTCGACGGTGTACGCGTACCCTCCGCTCGGTGTCGTGCCCAGCTCTACCTTATTCCTGTAGTGGCCCTGTATCTTCTCCTGCTGGTCAACCAAAAACTGGAGGTCTCGAAGGTCGTCGAGAACCAGGCCATCATGCTTGCTCCTGGCAGGCACTAGAATCGGCCACGCGACCCGCGCTCGCGACCCAAGCGAGACCCGCGACCCGTGCCCACGACCCGCGCTCGCGACCCGCGCCCGCGACACGCAACCCGCGGCCCTGGCCCGCGACCTTCGCCCGCGACCTGCGCGGCCAATTCCTGCACCCGCTGTCCTGTCCAAAGTCCGCGCGGCGTCAGGGAACTGCGTTAGGTTGCCCATGATGAGCTTCTTGGGGTTCCTGAACAGGGACTCCGCCCATTCAGTCTTCCCGCTGTGTGACGGCGCGTAGACAATGAGGATGGGGTATCGCATGATCTCGCGCTTGAAGACATTGAGCCAGGCCTCGGCCTCTGGCACGCGGGCGAACGGCTGGTACACCTCCGGGTCGCTGCGGAGCCTCTTCGTCCTCGCGGCGATGGCGTCCTCCATCTCCTTGTCCTTCCTCCAGGCCTCGTAGGCCTCGTAGTTCCTCTTCCGACTGGGAACGCCGTCCCTGCTGAGGTGAAGGTACTCCCAGTACTGCTCCCCGCCCAGCTTGTACTGCTTCCACAGCTTCTCTGGCCAGGCACCCATGACCTGGTACTTGCACTTGCAGTCAGTCCATGCTGGCGCGTAGTTGCCGTCCACGCAGAGGTCCCCTGAGGACCTGCGAAACGCGCGCCGCCGAATAGCCCCGCCCTGGCGGGTGGGGCACGGCGGCGCCGTTTCCCGGGCCCGTGGATCCTGTGGGCAAGCGCTGAGTCCCGAGCTTGTTCGCCCACACGTAGAACATGGCGCGGTCGAGCGACTGCTGCAGGCGCTTCTTACACCACCCCTCGCCGAGAAGGTCGTTCGCCTTCGCGTTCGGCCTCAGGCCCTCAAAGTTGAACGCCTTCACAGTGCAGTCGCGCTCGGACTTGAACTGCACCATGACGTGGGCGTGGACGCCGCCCTCCGCGTTGGCCTCCAGCGTGGAGCACCAGAACTTCACCCTCAGCTTTTTCAGGGAGGCCTTGTAGAAGTCGTTCAGCCGGACCCACTGCTCGACCCCCGTGACCCCCTGGTAGGTCAGGAGCACACCGTGGCCGCGGATCCTGAACTCCTTGGGGCCTTTTTTGCCCGCCAGGCCCACCGTCGCCAAGCCGGCTGCGGGCGCGGCGGCGTGCGGCGGGGCCGCGCCCGGGGCCGCCGCCCCGCGCTTCCGCCCGCGGCCTGGCGCTGCCTTGAGGAGCGCCTGCCACTTGTCGTGCGCCGCGTTGAGCCGCTTCTGGTCCGCGGCGCTGCCGGTGGGGCGGTCCGGGTGGACCTTCCGCGACACCGCGCGGTACGCGGTGCGGACCTCGGCGTCCGGTGCGGACCTCGGCGTCCGCGCTGTCCCTGGCGACCTTCACCGAGCAGGCGCACGCCGCCGCGAGCGTGCGCAGCAGGGCCACGAGGGCGCGCTTCGCCTGGTCCAGCGCGGACACCATCGCGGACCCGAGGCTGCAGCAAGGGCGGCGGTTCTGGGCTCCGGGCCGGAGGCTGTGGCCGTGGCGGTGGCAGTAGCGGGTCTAACGCAATGGCGATCATGGCGGATGATGCGCAGGATTGCGCGCGATGAAATCGATGGGGTGAATGATGATGCGTCGCCATCGTGGATCCCTCATCGGCGTTACAAAAGTTTCATCATAAAATAAAAGTCGATTATCTTGCATAAGCAAAGACAAATCCCGCCCCGGTGGGATTTCTAGAGCCGTGTGAATTTACGTCGGGATTTCAATCTGTCCCGTTTTAAATCTATACTATTATAGTAAAGGATGAAATCCCACTTTTAGAAATCCCGGATCTTTGATCCGACCGCTCTTGACACAGTCCGCTAGGATTCTAGGGGGGAAGGGGGGGGCCAACTCGGCGCGGCCAGGGCAGTGGTCAGCCGCTGCCCGCTTGCTCACGCGGAAGGAAGACACGAAACTCATGCCATGCCACCTTCAAGCTCTCATGAAACGTGACGAACTTTTGTAACGGCGTAGTAGGAGGGAACCTGATGCCAGAGGCTACATGCACACATCAAGTCTTGACGCTTCGCGTATCCCCACCAGCCTGGTCCGGTTCGCCGTCACGGCACCACCTCTTCCAGTGCACTCCATCTTTCTTTCCTCGCTGGCGATGCTCACCACGCCAGCGGGTTCCCCCCCACTCCGTGGCCGCCGTGCCGGCATGCGCTGGATGGCTCGCAGTCGCTCGGTTACCCCCCGGCACTGTGACGTGGTCTGACTGGGGCTGGCCATGGTGCAGAGTGGTTCAGCCTTCCGCAGCAGGTGCAGTCCTACAGGCCCACCTTCAGCCTCCCCAGCTTACTCTTCCCCGCTGGCGATGCTCACCACGTCAGCTGGTCTTCCCCCCTTCACTCAGAGGCCTGACGCCGTGCCGGCACGCACTGCGTGGCTCACAGTCGCTTGGTTCCCCCTTGCACTGTGGGGTGGTCTGACGGGTGTTGGTATCGCCACGGAGTGGTTCAGCCTTCCGCAGCACCTACAGCACCCCAGGCTCACCATCAGCTTTTCCCAGTTGCGCGGCATCACGGTTTGCGACAACTCAGCCCCCCTGGCTAGCTCCGTCGTCGTGGCGTTTGGAGCCTGGCGCCCCACCGGCGACTCACTCCACTGGCCTCCCACTTGCCCCCATTCAGATTGACGGACTTGGTTGCCCTGGTTCACGTCTCATACTGTGGCTGGCACCGAATTCCATGACATTTTGTCTGTGCACGTGCTCGAGCTCTCAGGGTACCCCTGCCGTCTGCTCCCCTTCAGCTTCGCGGCTGCTTTGTGAGCGGGCCGGCCGGCCTTTGCCTGTTGTAGCTAATTCTCCTCGTTCGTGCCCCGGACTTTGCTTTCGCCGCGTGACCCTTGTCTCGCGGCCGCGACCAAAAAAAATATCCCCACCAGCCCATCCAGAATTGATTGCCAGTTTTTTTGAGGCCTCTTTGTAGGCTATCTTGAGCCATGCTTGGCTATTGGCTGTCGGAGACTATCTTGAGCCATGCTCGGCTATCTTGGGCCATCTTGAGGCTGTCTTGAGGTTTCTTGGAGGTCTGTCGGGGGCTATCTTAAGCGATGCTTGGCTATCTTGGGCCATTTTGAAAACCATATTTGCCTATCTAGGGCTCTCTTGGAGCCATATTGGGCCAAACAGGGCGGGGTGGAGGGTCTTTGGGGAGAGGCTGGGAGGCCTCTTGGGATCATCTTGGGCCCCATGGCTCAAAAAGAGGAGGTCCCTCAATTAGCATCGCCCCCATCGGTGGCTCTCAAACGGCAGCTTGGGGCCCTCTTGGAGCGCTCTTGGGCGCCTCTTGGGGCCGTCTTCGGCCTTTTTGGGCCCCTCTTGGGCCCCTTTTGGGTTATCTTGGGGCCATCTTGAGGCTTCCAAAGCCCATCGGAAGCGTTGTTGTTGCGAAGCCTCGTGACAAGCACATGAGCAGTTGAGACAAACTAGCGTGGCGCGCAATACCTCCGCACAGCTGTCTTCCAGCTGTCTGCTGGGATAACATCTATATTCTCTTTGGGAAAACCGCAATCGTCGCAGACGGCAGCGGCGTGCCTGCCGACTTCTCCGGCCCACGTCTGCCTAGGACGACCTCTCTTCCTAGCGACGGGCGGCTGTTTTAGTATGCACGGGGGAGAGGGGCGAGGGGAGGGGGAAGGGGAGGGGGGCGGAAGGTCAAAAATAGCGTCTCGGAGAGGGTGCCCTCCCGCGCATCTTGCTATCTGTCCAAACAAACACAGTTGCCTCTGGAGTAAGACGCTGCTCAGCTTCATCCGCCCCGCCAGCTGCAGCACGCTGGCGTTGGTCACCCTGCTCCAGTACGAGTGGCCAATGCCAAGAATGCGCCGGAGGCACCTCACGTGGAACGCGTCCACCTTGGCCAGCTCCTGCTTCTTCAGCCAGGTGGTGTGGAGGCTGTAAAGCAGCTTCGTCTGCACACACGCTTCGAAGATCATCAGCTTCCTCCGGGTCGACACCGTGGAACGGGACCACACCCGCCACAATGCTTCGAATTCTGCCTTCGCCTGGCCCAGCCGTCGATTGAGCTCCGGCCCGGCTGAACCGTCTGCCGAGAGCACGCTGCCCAAGTAGACCAGGTGCTCCTTGCGGGGAATGAGACCACCGTCGGGCTTAGAGATGTCCCCTTCACACCTCGCAGCCAACATCTCCAGCTTGCCCCAATTGAAGACGAGGCCGTAGTTGGACCCAGCGGACTCTATAGCTCTCATGTAGGACTCTGCCTGAAGCGCAGATGCCCCGACAATCAACGTGTCGTCGGCGTAAACAAGGTCACTGATATCTCCGCCAGCATCTCCCAGGCTCCGCCGGGCGTCGCCCAGGAGGACGGTCATCACCATGACGAAGAGGAACGGAGAGAGCGGGCAGCCTTGGCAGATGCCCGCTCCCTGCGCCTGCCTGGAAGACGTCTGCCCCGCGTCTCTCACAGCAAACATTCTGCCACTGTAGATCGAGCCCACGATGTTCAACACCCGCTCTGGGAGCCCAAAGCGTTTCAGGGCCGCGATCATCGCGTCGGGCATGACGCTGTCGAACGCTTTCGCCCAGTCGAGCGCCAGTAGCACGAGCTGTCCATCTCTAGACGCCCAGACTTCTTCCAGGCGCCGCCTCGCCAGGAAGACGGCATCAGCTGTGCCGCTTCTCGACTTGAACCCGAACTGCGTGGGCCAGATGCGATCCTCGGCCCCGGCCTGCTTCAGGCGCTCGAGGACGATGTTGGCGAAGAGCTTATACCCGGCCTGCAGCAGACAGATCGGGCGATAATTCTCGCATTTGGAAGCGTCGCCCTTCTTGAATATGGTCGTCACCAAGGAATCGTGCCACGCCTCGGGGACCGACCCCTCCCGCCAGCATTTCTCGCATAATGCGAGCGCCCATCTCTGCGCCGCGGAGCCCGCCCTGCACGTAGCTTTCCAGAAATCGCCGGGCACCCCGTCAGCGCCGCAAGCTTTGCCCCAGCGCATGCGCTTGGCTGCCGCTGCCACTTCTTCGCTGCTGATGGGGGCGTCGCTCACGTTCAGCTCGTCGCCAAGGGGCTCGCTGGACATAAGCGTCGTGGCGCGGGTGGCCCACTGCACCTTGTTCAGATACTCGGCCATTGTCTCTGCGCGGCGGTCGGAGTCCACCAGCTCTCCACCCCTGCCCCTCAGCCGTCCCTGTTTCGGAGCAAAGCCCTTCCGGAGGGGCTTCAGCTGGTCCCATTGCCCAGTGGCGAGGAGTGTGTCGAGCCACGCTGACCTGTCGTTGCGTACGGAGCGTTTCACTTCTGCGTGCAGCTGTCTCTCCTGATCCACCCTCCCGCTCAGCCTCGCTTCCGTTCTCTGCTGAATCAGGGACAGCGTCTGCCCAGAGATCCAGGGGCGCTTTGGCGCGAGCTGCAGGCGGGGAATGCAGTCGCCGGCGGCAGAGTGGAAAGAACGAGTCATAGCCTCCTCGAGGTCAGTAGCGGTCACCACGTTGCCCCGAGCGGTTTCCGAGAGCATCGCCGCGTCGAACGCCCGTGCAAATTTCTCGCCAGTCGGCCCCCTCAGCGCTTTAAGATCAAGCTGTCGAGGGCGCCGTTTCTTGGGCTCCCGGGGGACGTCGATCTCCAGATCAGCCACAACGAGAAAGTGATGCGAAGCCAGAGCTCGTGAGCGGTCACTGTGAACATGTCGAAGCTGATGCATCCAAGCGGCGGGCATGAGGACAAAATCGATCTGGCCAAAATTGCGTGGCTCGGGAGGGTCAGACGGCTGACAGCCCACATTGTAGCAAGTTATCTGTCCGTCTGCGGGAACATCGAAGTGCGTGTTGCCAACGGCGAGCCTCAGATTCACACACATCTCTATCAAGAGGCTGCGGTTTGATGCTGGGTTGTGCTCAGCCCGGGGGCTGCCGAAGACGTGAGGGCCAAGGACGTCCTCTTCCTGTGGGAAACGACGGTGCAGCCGGGCGTTGAAATCGCCGTAAACCATGACCGGCCCGTGCCCTGAGATTTTGCGCACAAACTCCCCCAAGTCAGAATAATATTGCTGCCGGTCTTCGAAGCACTTCCCGCTGTGCGGGGCGTAAGCGCTGCAGACCACCGCCTTGCCCCCACGCACCCGCATCTTCAGATAAGCCATGCGTGCATTTTCCTGCCGGAAGCCCACGATGCTTGAACGGAGCCTCGGGGAGACGATGAAGCCCACGCCGGCCGTCTCCTTGTCGTCTGGGTTGGGAGAGCCGGACAAAATGACCAGATACCCCGTCTCTCTTACATAATACTCCGAAGCTGGTTTATGCGTCTCTTGGATGCACAGCACATCAATGTCCAAGGACACCATGTGCCACTCCAGCTCCGTAAGCTTTGCCTCCGTGAGCCCCTCCACATTCCACGTGCCAGCGCGGAGCTGCCGGTGGCAAGGCCGAAGGCGTCCGCCGCGGAACTCCTCTGCACGCTCTGCTCGGGATAACGGCGCTGCCTCTGCAGTAGGGCCGACTGCAGGTGAAATCATATCGTCAATGCAATGTTGAATTCGGGAGTGAACAAAATCGTTAATAGCAGGTGTAGGGGCGCCACCTCCACCAGCGGGTGAAACTATGGGTGAAACTCTGCTCATGTGCTGTGTTTGCTTGGCGCGGTGGCCCTTCGCGCCCCCCTTGGTCGCCGTGCCTCCGCCCTTGGTGCCTTTCATGCCCTTCGCCGCTTTCGCCAACAGCTCCGTCGATTTCACGGCCAACTCCTTGATCATAGGGTGATCGTGGAGCTCAGTCCACGTCTTCCACTCCCCCTGCCAGTCGTACTGAACCGTGTTGTTCACCACTGTCGCCGTCAGCGCGTGTTCGCCCCCTACCTTGACGATGTGCGGCGACTCGTCACTGACAGAGATCGTGTACGGCACCTCCCACTTCTCCTTCAGCACACGCTTCAGGCCGAGGCAGAAGTTGCGCGCCGCCCTCTCCGGTAGCGAGCGGTCTTGCGACGCCCACACTTTCTTGCCCCCGCTTGTGAGGCCAGCACTCCGGAGCAAATCCACGGCACGATCACGAAGTGCAGGCGACCGGAATTCTACGAACACGATGCCCTTGAAGTCGCCTTTGGCGTACACCTTCACCGGAGCCGGGCCGTTGAGGTAGGAGAGCTTGTCCTGCAACCACGCGGTGGCCTTCGTGAGGTCCTCGAGCCCGTCCAAGTTGCCAATAACCATGTTCACGGCCCTCTTGTCCAGCGGGTCCGTGACCGTGGCCCGGTACGCATTGCTACCACTGTGCTGCGTATCCTCGTTCTTCAAGTAGGCCTCGATGCACTCGTAGATCTTGGACTCCATGGCGTTGATGTTCGGCGCGGCAGATTCTTCCAGAGTCTTGCATAAGGACTCGAGCTTGTCGACCCGAACGTCTGTCAGGTTCAAACGCTGCTCCATGGTGTCCAAACGCTCCGACAGGGCCTCCCGCATCTCCACGACGGAGTGGTCCAACTTTGTGAAATCGTTGCGGAGACCACTCACTGCCAGAGTCACCGGCTCGAGCTGTTCCTTGAGGAGGGCTGCGATCCCCAACATGGTGACCTTCTCCCCAGAAACCTCGGTGCCCCCGAACTCCAACGTGCGATTCGTCCCTGTCGTCTCCAGCCCGTCCATCTCGTTCAGCGGGCTGTGGATGCGGTGAGCTTTGACTCCGCGGCCCTTGGGGGTTTCCTCGAACGGGTTCGAGAGAAGTTTGCCGACCGGGGTGCCCGGGCGCCTCGTGTTGCTGGACGCCGCAGCCTCCGCCGCGACAGGGACTCTGGAGTCAGGGATGTATTTTGCAAGCTCGCTCTCAAGATCCAGACCGGCCATGATGGAACAGACAAGACAGAACAGCAGTATTCAGTAGCCGAACTGAGTTGTGTGTGTGTTGTGAGATGATCAATGCGTGCCTTGGCTTGAGCCAAAGTGGCTTGACCCATCGGAAGCGAAAAGGTGATAATGCCAAAAACATTGATTTTCCTTGGGCTTTTGAAGGGTTCTGGCATCTTGGAGGGCGCCGTGGAGGGTTCGGAGGGCACTTGGATCCGTCTTGGGGCTGCCTTGGGGCCTCTTGGGGGTATGTCGGAGGCTATCTTGACCCATCTTGCAGTAGCATGGGCCATCTTGGAGGCCATCTTGCGACTTTGAAGCCCTCTTGGAGCCTTCTTGGGCTATCTTGGACGCTGCGGTGCCTCCGTCCCCCCCTATCCCAGGCCCAGGGGAGGGGGTAGGGGGAGGGGTAGAGAAACGAAAAACACGCGTTATACCACCTAAGCCCAGAGGGCTGGTGGGATTTAGGGTGCTCGCGGAAGACGGGTTTCCACAGGCGCCAGGCTCCCTCCCAACGCTCTCTCCTGGGGGCCAGCTTCTCATTCTGAGTCGTTCTTTCACGGCCCCGGGGCCCAACAAGGGCCCCTCGTGGCCGAAATCGGCTGAAGACCTCCCGTCCGGATTTTTCTTCGGCTTTAGAGGGTGTCGTGGAGGCAGTAGCCCAGCGCTCTGGGGAGCCACGCTGTCAAGAGGTCACGACGCCGGACGTCTGGGGTGTGGGCCCAGACTCCCGACGTCGTGATTTTTTCGCAGCGCCGATCCCCAGTGGTCTGGACCCCTTCTCCGGGGCCGTTTTTTCATGCCGAGTTGCTTTTTGACGGCCCCGGGGCCCGGCAAGGGCCCCCGGATGCCGAAAAAAGCGAAAAACCTACCGCAGTGTTTTTTTCACAGCGCCAGGGGGGGGTCTGGGGGGCGGGGGTGCCAGGGGGCGCTGGCGGCGTCGTCTGCGGCGCGCGGGCGTCCGAACTGGATGCGGACTGCGTCTGTGCTCATGGGTTGCCCGCCGGCGCGCCCATGGTCCTCGCGTCCCTCCCTCTCGCCGTCTCCTTGATGGGGCTCGTAGACTTAAGCCGGGCGTGATAGTCTTGGGACGATTTTTCAACCATTTTTGATTCTTTGTGACCTACTTTTTGAGTATTTTCAATTCTTGTCCAAAATCCGCCTGTGGGGGGACATGCCCGACCTAATCGTGGACCCTGGCAACCTCGCGTCGTGGAGCAGTCACCACGGCGACGTAGGGTCGTGAAATTTGGCTGGGCGGCTCAGCGTGTCGTTCCGCTGGTTCTGGCCCACCACGCCTCGGAATCACGACGACGTATGGTTTTTGGTTGGTTTCGGCCCGGGGGCCCCTTGCGGGGCCCCGCCTTGAACATGCTACGTATTTAGTGTCGTACACTCGACGGGCAGTCATGTTTTTGGGAAATCGATGATGTACAGTCGGGGCCCTGAAGAAGGAACCCTTTTCGCTGGGGAGGGGCTCCGCGTTCCTTAAGTGTTTCGCAGCTTGCAGCTTGCCTCAGGTTGTCCTTATGTTTTCGATGGGAAATCGAAGTTTAACTTATGGAAAAAAGGGGCCTCGTTCCTTATTTAGGGTTCCTTAGGTCAACGCCCCGACTGTAGCCGGTCCCTACTCGAACCTCTGCCTGCCCCCGATCCTGGTCTGCCATCCGCCGTTGCTCGCCGTTTCGCGAGAGAGGTGGGCGCAGAGCGGCGAGCTGCTCTGCCTGGGCGCAGAGCGGCAGGCCGCCGAGGTATATATATATATATATGTATATATATATGTATATACATATACATATATATGTATATGTTTATGTATATGTATATGTATATGTATATGTATATGTAAGTATATATAGACATATACATTTATATTTATATATAATTTATACATATATATATAGATATTATATATAAAGACCAGACGCCCAGTGCCGCGATGCTTTGCAGAGCCGCGACTCCCAAGAGGTCCAGACCTCCCCCGTCGACGAAGGAACCAATGCATGCAGCCGAGACGCTGAAGTACGGATCGCTCTGGGTTCGGAAGGGGCTCTCGCCCTTCCTCGGGTCCTCCTGTGGCTGTTCCTCTGGCCCGCCTCGTGCACCCAGGCACTGCTGGTGCCAGCAAGGGGCTTCGTTCCTTACGTAGCGTTCCTGATTTCGGCAGCCTGGGTGTAAACAAACCTGCGGAGCTACGCGTGGAGGTCTTGGATCTGCGCGTACCTCCGAGAGTCAATCTTTGTCTGCGTTTATGCAGTTTGTTTTTTCCCTGCACCAGGGGATGGTGCTTCAAAGGCTTCATCCCGAGCCGTCTTCTGAGGGCCTCAGGGCCTGACTAAGGGTTCCCGAGGCTGGAGGTTGTCAAGAACCTCTCGTCGTGACTTTTCCACGGCGCGAGAAGGACGTCGTCGTCGTCGTCGCCGTCGTCGTCGTCGTCGTCGTCGTCGTCGTTGTCGTCGTCGTCCTTGTCCTCGTCGTCGTCGTCGTGCTCGTCGTCGTCGTCGTCGTCGTCGTCGTCGTCGTCGTCGTCGTCGTCGTCGTCATCGTCGTTCTCGTCGTCATCGTCGTCATCGTCGCCGTCGTCGTCGTCATCGTCGTCGTCGTCGTCGCAGAGAGCATGTGGCTTCCTTCGCGCCCGGAGAAGTTCCGTTGCCGTGCGGCTTCTCTGCGCCCCCCTTGGCAGTGGGCCCGGCCTCGGCGCACCCACGGCGCCGGCTTCCCCGAGGAGCACTCCCCCGAGCTGCACGGGGGCGGCTGCCTTTACCTGCCCAGCGACCAGACCTGGGCAAAGTTCTATAGGCTCTCCGCTGCAAGGCATCATCACACAGATGCCCCCACAGGAGCCCGCGGCTGCCTATGCACCGCCACCCGGCCCCGAAGGCACCGGGAAAAACCTCGCTGGCCCTCAGGACCAATGGGTTTTTTGTTATCAGCGTTTTTGCCTGCTTCGTGCCAACTTTTTTAAAATCACTTTTTCTTCAACTTTTGAATACAGTTTTCAGGACTATTTCGGCAGACGCGCTTCCGTGTGGCACGGGCGGCCCCAAGATGGTCCGCAAGATGGTCCAAGAGGGCCACGAGTCCCCGAAAGATTGGTCCAAGACGCCCAAGATGGCCTCAAGATGGCTCAAGAAGTCCCCAAGCCGCCCCAGGAGGCTTCCAATAGGCCCCCCCAAAAGCCCCAAGAGTCAAAAGTTACTGATCTTCCTTTGGTTTTTTCGAGGCTTATCGCGTTTTCGCCGGTTCGGCTTCCCGACGCTTCAAGAAGGCCCACGAGGCCCTACAGATCGCCCCAAGACGGCCTGAGACGCCCCCAAGAGATCGCACAGATGGCTCAAGACGCTTCAAAGACCGCCCCAGAGGCCTCCGAAAAGGCTTGAGAAAGCCCCGGGAACGCCCAAGAGGGGCCCCAGAGGGGGAGCACGGACCGGCATTTTGGGTTCTCCATCCAAAAACCCGCCAGGAGGCCCCAAGAGGCCCCGAAGAGGCCCCCAAGAGGCCCCAAGGAGCTTCCAAGAGGTCCCCAGGAAGCCCCCAGAGACCCTCGAGAAGGCCCCAAGACTGCCCTTACAGATGGCCCCGAGAGGGTCGTCGGCCATGGCCCGAAGGCGGCGCAACAGGGCTCCCAAATGGTCGGATACGCCCCGACCAAGTGGCACAGCGTCAAGCGGACAACACGGGAACCAGCACAATGCGCTGTAAATCACCACCCACCAAACCACCCCAACCCAACCCGAAGGCTCAGATTTACCCTCGATTTCCAGTGGGGGGGGGGTCGGGAAACATCGAAAAAACACATGTGGAACCCTTACCCCCCCCAACCCGAAATTCGGGTCTTCGGGTTGGGTTGGGGTGGTCTGGTAGGTAGTCATTAAAGCGGCACAGCGTCAAACGGACAGCACGGGAATCAGCATGATGCACCCTGCAGGCATCCCCGTCTCCGTTTTTCTCTTTCTCGCAAGTCACGCCCACTTGTCACCAAGATCGGAGTTCGTGGCTACATTAATGATGTTCCAAGCTACTTTAACCTTGATCACCAGAAAGAGTCTCGAGCCCCCAGAAAGTACCGAAACTCGACGGTTTTCACGTGTCGGGCCCTGGGAGACACTCGCCCGACACATTTTCGACACTGTTTCGACACTCTTTAGACACTTTTCCGGTTGCTCTAAGGGGTGCTGGAAATTATTTCTGGGATGGGGTTCTTAAGCAGGATGGGAACCACATGAGGCTGCATCAGGCTAAAAAGCAGTTTCCAGCACCTTCTCCCACAATTCGGTTCCTCCTGGTTTTGGCTCCAAGAGAGCCAGAGGGCCCGGCCCGGCGCTGGGGCTGTCTGTGCAGATGCCTCCGCGGCGCAGGCTCGTGGAGCACCCGTACCCGCCGCTCTTCGCGGAGCTCGTCGCCCACTCCTACTTCCCGGACTGCGGCAACCGGGCGCTCCTCGGCAGGCAGAGGACCGGGCCTGCTTGCAGCCCGGCAGGGCTGGGCCCAAACGCTGTTTTGCTGGACTTCGGCTGTGTTTCGTTCCTCGCTCTGGGAGGGAGGTGCGGGAAAACAGGTATAGGGAGCCACATGCGAACCCTACCCCTACCCCTATCCTTGTTCCTCATTATTATATACCCCCCCTACCTCGTACTCCGGCCGATAGCGACCCAATCCGGGACCTCCCATCCGGACTGTAAAAAATCAATACTAAGTGGCCGTTTTTCTTCTCAACATCGTCTTTCTTGTCGTCGACGATGCGAAAAGCGTGGCAGGAATGGGACGCGGCGCACATCGCGCGCGGCAGTCAATCTGGGCCCGCCCACCCTGACGGTAAAAAATAAATACGAAGTCTTCGTTTTTTCCTCTCAGCATGGCCTGCCTTGTCGCCGACGGTGCGAAATATGTGGCAGGAATGGGACGCGGCGCACATCGCGCGCGGACGTCCATGCGGGCTGCGGGCCCTCCCATCCTGACTAGTGCTACTAGTACCATTGGTACGACTACTACTACTACTACTACTACTACTACTACTACTACTACTACGACTACGACTACGACTACTACTACTACTACTACTACTACTACTACTACTACTACCACTACCACTACTACTACTACTACTACTACTACTACTACTACTACTACTACTACTACTACTACTACTACTCATGGTACTACTTATTCTGCAAATTGTACTACCAATGGCATTACTACTAGTCTAGCAGTAGTACACGTATTACTAGTTCTTCTATTTCCATAGTGCTACTACTCTGTACTACTACTCGTACGAGTACTTGTGCTACCTGTAGTACTTCTGCTTATCCTACTTGTCTTATTATTCGAATTACTAGAACTACTACCTATTCGTATCCCCACTCTACTACTACTACTACTACTACTACTACTCCTACTACTACTACTACTACTATTACTACTACTACTCCTCCTCCTCCTCCTCTTCCTACTACTACTACTACTACTACTACTACTACTACTACTACTACTACTACTACTACTATTACTACTGCTACTACTACTACTACTACTACGACTACTACTACTACTACTACTACTACTACTACTACTACTACTACTACTACTACTACTACTACTACTACTGACTACTAGACCTACTACTACTACTACTACTACTACTCAACTACTACTACTACTACTACTACTACTACGACTACTACTACTACTTACTGACTACTTACTACTACTACTACGACTAACTACTACTACGACTATTACTACTACTACTACTACTACTACTACTACTACTACTACCGACTACGACTATTACTACTACTACTACTACTAACTACTACGACTACTACTACTATAACTACTACACTCCTACTACTACTACTACCTACTACGACTACTACACTACCACTACCACTACCAGGACTAGTACTACTGCTACAACTACTACAACTTCTACAACAACTACTACTGCTACTGCTTTCTTCTTCTTCTTCTACCACTACTACCACTACTACTACTGCTACTACTACTTCTACGACTACTACTACTACTAGTACTACTACCACTACCACTACTACTACTACTACTAACTACTACTACGATACGACGACTACTACTACTACTAGACTACTACTACTACTACTACTACTACTACTACTACTACTACTACTCTACTCCTACTACTGCGACTACTACTACTACGACTACTACTACTACTAACTACTACTACTACTGACACTAATACTACTACTACTACTACTACGCTACGACTACGACTACTACTACTACTACTACTACTACTACTACTAACTACTACTACTACTACTACTACTACTACTACTACTACTACTACTACTACTACTACTACTACTACTACTATACTACTACTACTACTACTACTACTACTACTACTACTACTACTACTACTACTACTACTACTACTACTACTACTACTACTACTACTTACTACAACTACTACTACTACTACTACTACTACTACTACTACTACTACTACTACTACTACTACTACTACTACTACTACTACTACTACTACTACTACTACTACTACTACTACTACTACTACTACTACTACTACTACTACTACCACTACGCGCCAGCACCCAGTTGCGCCAGCATTGTTTCTTATGTTGTGGGAGGGCGGAACGTGTCCGTTGTTCTTTACAAAACATGGCCAGTCTTGCCGTCGACGATGCGAAATGCGTGGCGGGAATGGGACGCGGCGCACATCCCGCGCGGACGTCAATGCGGTGTCCTGGGGTATCCTCCACTCGCACTTGAATGCCCGCCCAGCCCCCAGTTGTGCCATCACTGTTTCTTATGTTGTGGGAGGGCGGGTGGGAATGGGCATGCCATGCTTGACTCGCTCGAGCTGGCTAGCTTGACCCTAACCCTACCCCTAACCCTATAGGGGGAGGGTGGGGTCCACTTCGTTCGGGAGTTCCCGAGCGAAGTGAACCCCACCCTCCCCCTCGGAAATCGTGGGGGGTAGGGGTAGGGTTCGCATGTGGCCCCCTAAGGTAGAGCAAAGCGAAAAGCAAAGTGAAAACAAAGCAAAAAACAACGTTCAGGTCCAGCCCTGCAGCCCAGCAGTCCGGCGGATCGGGGCCCTCTGGTTCTGATGGCCCCATCAGGGAAAACGATAGGGCGGGATAGGCACAGGGGGGATGCATCGACCCCCAATCGCCCATTGATCGCCGACAAAGGGCCCGATATTCCCAACCTGCACAGGAAGGTGCGGATTCACTATCGGGGGCCTATCGCCGATCTATCGGCGATGTATCGCCGATTCCAGGTGGAGGCATCCCCCCCTGTGCCAGTCCCCTCCTGCCGTTGCCCCTCACCCCAGGGCCCGATCACGGCCCCGGCAAGCTGGTTTCGAAAGAGACGCCAGGATGGAAGACGTCCTCCGCGGACGGCTTGTGTGTGCGCCGTGGCGCGTCGGCGTCTCCCGAGCCTCCTCCTTCTCGTTCCTCCTCCGTCTCCTCCTCCCCTTCCTCCTCCTCCTCCTGCTCCTGCTGCTGCTCCTCCTCCTCTTCCTCCTCCTCCTGCCTCCTACCTTTTACCTCCTACCTCCTACCTCCTGCCTCCTACCTCCTTCCTCATCCTCCCCCTCCGCCTCCGCCTCATCCTCCTCCTCCGCCTCATCCGCCCTCTCCTCCCCCTCCCCCTTATCCTCCTTCTCCGCTTCCTCCCCCTCCTCCTCCTCCTCCTCCTCCTCCTCCTCCGCCTCCTCCTCCTCCTCCTCGTCCTCCCTCATTCCTCCTCCTCCTTCCCCATCCATCCTTCCTCCCCCTTCCTCCTCCTCCTCCTGCTCCTCCTCCTCCTCCCTCTTCTCCTCCATCTCCTCCGCCTCATCCTCCTCCTCTTCCCCCTTCTTCCCTCCGTCCTCACTCGAATGGTATGTCTCCTATCCATCCCTGCATGTTGCCTGCCTTGGGAAGCCGAGGTGTCCAGCTTCCGTGCCCGTGTTAGCCCCGTGTTCACCGTGTGAAGCTGCACGCGCAGGAAAATACCCCTTTTATCGTTCCATCCGGTTGCGTAGTTGGTAGCGGAGCACTGGCTCCCTTCCACTACCTACATTCTTCAAGGGCTCCCACGAGGGCGCGAAGTTATTCGCGCTTCGCGCTTCGCGGTCCTCGTTCCTTCTCCCCCTCCTCCTCGTCCTCCTTTTCTCCCTTTGGGGGGGCGGCGCGAGGGCGCGAAGTTATTCGCGCTTCGCGCTTCGCGGAGCGCGAAGCGCGAAGTTGGGAGCCCTAGATTCTTCCCGCTGCCATGGCCCGCGCGGTTTGGTGCGGAGGAACAGCTTGCTGGGCTCTTCAGGGACATCACCATCGACCGCGCCAGTGAGCTCCCCGTCGGTGAGCACCTGGCAGAGCCATGCGCCACAGGAGCCACTGTTGGTTACCGCGCAGCGTTCTCAGTGTCCACCTTCCACGTTTCAGCCCTCGAGAGTGCTCTGGCCACGATCCGAGTCGCGGGGCCCTGCGCGGACCCGTGCGAGTTGTGCGGCGGCGAAGCTCGCACTTCGAAGATCGCCATCCGGTGGCAACTTGACATTGGTGGGAACAGCGACTCGGAAGCTGCTTGTGATCTTGGCAACCCTGCGGTCCAACAGTGGTTTCTACATGCCTCAGGGCTCACATCGTATTGGTCGTGGTAATTAGCGCCGTCTTGCCGCAGTGCTAGTTCGCCCTGTGGTCTCAACTGCCGCATCACTTGCCAGACTTGGTGGGCGCACTACGACGAACATGCTCCCTGCATCTCGTTCCGCGGACAAATTGCAATGACGCAGATGCGCAATGGGCGAGTTTCTGCGTCGCACAACGGAGCCCCGCGTGGCTCAGCACAGAGTTGCCGTGGAATTAGGTACCCCCGCGTCCCCGCGTGGACGTGATCGTTTTCGATGAATTTGTTTGGGGACAAAGGCCCAAGGGCCCCCCATCCAAACGTCCGTCTGTAACCGTCGCCAACTCGCCGCAACTGCTCGCGCCTGTCAGGAGTTGGAGGTGCAGCGAAACCACGACCACGACGTGAACCGGGGTCACAACCAACGCGCCAAGACACTGCAGGTCTGGCCTGGGCGCTTAGTTGGGCGCGTGGTGCAAGGCATCGCCGCGCTCAGAGCTGCCGTGGGGAGCCCAGGCAATCTTACGACCGAGCTCTACCCAGCCACAGGAGCACGAGTCAGTCCAGAGGCTCTCGAGGAATTTGAACTCCTTAAAGGAGCCGAAGCACCGCCACCTCCAGCACCAGCACCAGCAGCCACACCAGCACCGCCAGGAAAATTTCGAGCCTGACCGAAGGCGCGTAGGGCCTCGAAGCGAGCATCGGGCACGCAAACCGCTGCATTTACGCCAGCCGCCAAACAGGCAGCCCACGCAACACATGCAAAACGATACCCAGAATGTCATGGATGCCGCGGTAATTGCAACAGCATGGACCAACGTCGTATCAAAGTGTCAGGAGAGTGCGCTTTTCCACCATGCACTGAATCAGCATGTTCATGCCCATGGTGTGCGCGCGACCTGCCACGAGATAGAACGCGCCCTGACCGCGCCAGGCGGCCAGGAGAGAGCCGCTGGCTCGATGAACCATACAGGGCTGTCCAAGAGCGCCGCGCTGGCCAACGCGGATCTTTCCCCGACGAGTCACGTGTGCAGTAATCTCAAGATCCCACGGCAGGAGTTCCTGAACCGCAGGCGAGTCCTGACTGACACCGATGGGCCGCATCTTGACCGAAATCCCACCGGCGACCCAGCACCACCAGCACCTATGCGTGACGACCTCTTCGACGGCGACGAGCCACCGCCGCCGCTTCACCCCGCGGCCCCCCAGGCTGCGAGGGCCCTCCGACCGCAACCGCGAGTTGTGAGCGCTGGCACAGGCTGCTGGGCACCAGTGACGTTGGGCGAAGCAAGGCCAGATCGGGTTCTAAGCTGGCCTGGGACCTTGCCGTCTTCGTGGAGGCAACCTCCAAGGCATCCGACGTCGTGAGCTCTTCATCCCAAGTTTTTTTCCACGACCTCAGAGCCTGGCAGAGGGCTCGCAGAAGCCGAAAGTTGACCAAAACCTTTTGTTGAAGTTCACTGCCGCCACATCCACCTGCCTCCCTTCCCAACGCCGTTTTCTGTTACAAGCCCTCCCGACGCTAGGGCGGAGGGGGGGCTTGGCCTTTTTTGACTTGCCTGCAGCAAGGCAGAACCGCTCGTGGCGAAAAAAACACACCACATCAATATTGGTAGCGGAGCTACCGACGAGCGGTTTCGATCCACGGCGCGGAGTGCCGCCGCGAAGGTCGCGGCGGAGGGGACTCAGCAAGGCCCGACCCCAGTGGGGGATCCGCATGTCCTCAGTAAGGGACGTGGACTCTTGGGCAGCGGCAGCTCGAGCCCTCGCCCGGCGCGCGGAAGCAGGGGGCAGTCCCCGGGCCGGTGGCCCCGAAGGAGACGATGGCTTCCAACCGGCCGACGACGGCGCGTGGGCCGACTGCGGCGCGCGGCCGCTGCGGCGCGCGCCGGAGGAGCCCCCCGCGGTGCGGGAGGCCCCCGTGGACGAGGCGTGGCTCTACTGCGACGGATGGGACAGGTGGAGGGGCACTCACGGACCCCCTTGGCGTGAGTGGGGAAGTTCCTGGTCCGAGGAGCAGGGGCGCTGGGGCCCCCCTGAGCCGGGACAGGACGCGGCGCCCGCCCGGCGCGGGTGGGCGGCGGAGGCTAGGGCCGCATCCGGGTCGGGATCGGACGTCCAGCGAACGGTCGGAGACCTGGAGCTGGGACGGCTGCCGAGCCGTCGGCGAAGCTGTCGGAGACGGAGACAGGCGCGACCGGGGAGACGATGAGTACGTCCCCGAGTGGGGCGGCAGGTCGGTGCCGCTCCGTGCCTACGAGCGCCGGGTGAAGACTTTTGAGCTGAACACTGCGATCCCTCCGCAGCGGCGGGGCGGTCGGCTGCTCTCCAGGCTCAAGGGGGGATGCTGACGTGAAGACGGAGAGCCTTGACCCCGAGTCCCTCGCCGTGCCTTATGGCGCGCAGGTGCCCCCGCGCTACTTGCGCGCCAAGTGCGACCAGCAGGAAACGCTGAAGGTCGGCACGCCGGCGGGCGAGTTCGCGGAGAAGCTCGCGCGCAACGTTAGCGAGGAGGCGCTGGACTTCGAAACGTGCTACGATTTATTTGGGAATCGCGCTATCGCTCGAGATTTCCTCGTAATTCATGCAGGGCCCACGCTTCAGCAACCCGCCTGCTCGACCTGGCCGCCTGGGCCCGCCTTCCCGACCCGCCCGTTCGGGGCCTTCCGCTCGATTTACCCGTCTGGTTCTGCCACGTGCTTTCTGCTCCTAGCACCCCTCCTGCTACTCTCTCTCGTGCTCTATCCTCCTCCTTCCCCCTTGTCCCTTTCTTCCATCCGTCCTCTCTTCCCCTGCCTCAGGGGCAGCACGACATACACGTTGCAGGCAATACCGATCTATAGTGACCCCCAAAGGGGGTACGATCGCAGACGAAGAAGGCGGGTCTCGAGGGCTTCGGATATACATGTCGAGTGACACGCGAGGAAAGAGGAGCGAACAGTCTTAACATGATTATAATGGTTGTTGCAGTTGTTGTGATTGTTGTTGTTGTTGTTGTTGTTGTTGTTGTTGTTGTTGTTGTTATTGTTGTTGTCGTTGTCGTTGTCGTTGTTGTTGTTGTTGTAGTTGTTGCTTTGTTGTTGTTGTTGTTGTTGTTGTTGTTATTATTGTTGTTGTTGTTGTCGTTGTTGATGTTGCCACTGCTGCTGCTGTTGTTGCAGTTGTTGTTGGTGGTGTTGTTTTTGGTGCTGGTGTTTGTGTTGGTGTTGGTGTTGTTGTTGTTGTTGTTGTTGTTGTTGTTGTTGTTGTTGTTGTTGCTGTCGTTGTTGTTTGGGCTGTTGTTGCCGCTATGCCTGGTCTCTGAGGGGCCCTCGCTGGGCCCCGGAACCGCCACGGAACGACTCGGGATGATGGGCCAGCCCCGGGGGAGGGATCCATACCTCTGGGAGACCACGTTATGAAAAAAAGTGTCGTCGGGGGTCGTGAAGCAACATGCTCGAGTGAGGTTGATCTCTATCCAGACATAAGCGCACAAGCAGAAACGCTCCTGCCTCCTCCTCCTCCTCCTCCTCCTGCTCACTCCCTCCTCCTGTGGTTAGCGCGTCGAGTAAGAGGCTGGCCTGCCAGCAGGTGCCAGAACGGGAGTGTCTTATCCCCTGATGGCCCCGAGGACCCACAGACCATTTCAGGAGGACCTGTCGAGGGCAGCGACGTCTGTGCCCCAAGCCTTCGGATGGCAAGAGTTCTCACTGCATCGTTCGGACGCGGGCCCAGAATCTTGATGCCTTTCGTCGGGGTGTTTGAGCTGGGTCTCTTGCGAGGGGCTGCTGGTCCTCCTCCTCCTCTTCGTCCTCCTCCTCCTCCTCAGTCCTCAGTCCTCAGTCCTCCTCACTCCTCCTCCTCCTCCTCAGTCCTCAGTCCTCACTCCTCCTCAGTCCTCACTCTTCACCCCTCACGCCACACGCCTCGCTCCTCCTCCCATTCCACCACTCCGCCTCGCCCTGGCGAGCCATGCCCGTCGGGGGGCCGAGCGGGGCGCCTCCGGGCTGCGCCGCCACGGAGGACGGAGTGCCCCGACGGCCACGTCATGGGCCACGACCGCTGCGTGAAGGTGAACCCCAAAGGGGTTGCCCAGGTCAGGGGGCGCGACGTCCAGGCTCCGGCGGCGGGCAGAATCGGAGCAGAAGAACGACTGCATACAAGTCAACCTCTGGGGCCTCCGCGCGGGTTTCGTGGATCTGCGCTGGGCCCCCTCGGCGGCGCCTCTGGCGCCGCCCCCGGCGCGCTCCGCGCGCCAAGGAGGGGGGCTCCGCGCCAAGAATTCCGCGCGGAGCTTCGAAAGCTTGTGATCGTTCTCTTATTCACTGCTCTGCCGATGGGCGCGGGCCAGCGGGCTCCCCCCTCCCCCCCCATGGAGTAGACCTTGGCTGTTCTCGGCGCTTGCTCCGAGCAGGTGGAATCTCCCCCCTAGGACGCACCGTTGCAACCAGTCGCATCAAGCAGAGGTCTGGAGCCAGACCCCCTCCCCCTCCCCCCCTCTTGGGCCCAATGTCGAAGCGCCGAATGAGCAAACGCTCACTTAAATGTTTGTGCAGTCTTCCCCTCTGCAGGAGGGGGCCGGGCGAGAGGGAGGTTCGACCTCCAGCATTTTGGGGACGCTCTTCCAGCCTCTCTAGGCCTCCTGGAGGGCCCTCGTACCCACGGCCTGGACGCGGCTCGGAAGACTGCCCAGGACAGATCCCCCGAAGCGTCATTGCCCGGGCAGTAGTTTCGAGCGCGGTTTGGTCGGAGGCGGCACGCGCGTGGGGCGTTTTTCTTCTGTTTGTTATGCTTGCTTGGCTGCTTGTGCTTCCTGTTTAATAGAACGCCGGGGGGCTGCTCAGAAGCTCTCCCGCCTTCTTAGGAGTCGCAGCACGTGCGATACTGTGGGGGGGCGTTCGTTCAGGAACGTGCCCAGGAGGCTCCAGACCGTGGAGAATTCCTTCTCTGATGAGGTCGGCGGTGAAGCCCGTGGCCAATCAATCCACGATTGGTGTTCCGCCAGCTTCCAGACTCTGGACTCCTTATCCGATGGTCCCTTATCCGATGCCCTCGCCGTGCGGTTGGCCATTTCGGGCCAGGGGGACGGCCTGCGGTGCCCTCGCTACCTCACGTGCCACGGCATGCTCTGCGAGCTTGCCCGTTGCATGTCGGTTTTTGTGTGTCTGGGGTCGGCGGGCGACCCTTCGGTTCTCGCACTGCAGCTGCCGCATTGCTGCGTCGGGCAGGGATGGTCGCGCTGCGCACTGCTCCTCCTCCAGAGGAGTAATATTCAGTCGGGCATGTCCCTCTACAGGAGGGATCTTCAACTAGTTCCGATTTTTCGACGATTGCTCGATTTTTTGTTTGGAACGATGTCTCAATTATTTCTTACTTTCTTTGTGATGGGGCGGTAACTAATAATTTGCGAGTCGAGGAATGCGACTAAGCCTGGGGCGATTTTTCTATGATTTTGAGTTTTGTTGCATCTTGTTCAGGGTCTTCTTGCATTTGTCGCCCCAAATCCGCCTGTAGGGGGGCATGCCCGACCTAACCACGGATGCCTCCGACCCCTTCTAAGACGCCCATGCCTTCTCAGAAGGCGCCCCACCTCGCCCAGCAGCCCCACAGCTGCGCCCCGCCGGCAAGGTTTTCGAGGCCGACGGGCACGTCGGCCTGCCGTCGAAGTGGCACAACCACATCAACACGGTCTGGGGATCGTGGGACCGCGGGGTCAGCATGCAGCTCAACCAGACGCACCAGCGTGTTGCGGACGGTGGCGACCCGCCGGCCGTCCCGAAGGACAAGTGCAGCAAGTCGTGGAAGCTCCCGGAGGTGCCAGCAGATAAGATGCTGGTGGTGCCCACCCAATTTGTCGTGTGCAGCGCCGTCCCGTTCCACAAAGGCATAACCAGGGACATGCTGAAGGACCAGGCCAGGTGGATGACCTCCGCCTACCGCGGGAGGTCCACCTATACGAAGATGGACTTCGACCACGAAGACATCCCTCAGGTGGACATGCAGATCGAGTTCAACCTCGTCAAGGATGATTGCACACCCACGGCGACCGACGACTGCTACCGCATCGAGTTCACTCAGGACAAGGAGTGCGCCCAGCACGCCTTCATGAATGCCCACGCGGTCGCGAGCCACAATAAGGACCTGATGGGGCTGTCCACTGCTGTTCTTGGTGGTCCCGGCCCTCCTCGTCCTCCTTCTCGTCCTCTGCGTCCTGCTCGTCCTGCTGCTCTTCCTCCCTGTGTTCATCCTCTCCTTAACAAGGATCCGCACGGCCTTTTCACTGTCATCTTCGTCGGCGACGACAAGTCTGGCATCCTGGGTATGGCCGAGTTTCCTCAGGTGTGGCGTTCCCAATGGACCCTCTTTCAATGAACCGAAAGAATATGTGTAGTCTTCGCCTTGGTTTTCGCGACAGCCCAACACATTGCCCGGTACCAAGCACTTTGTACACCCACAGCAATTTGCTTTAGCTCCCTCACACCTTCACTTTCATTCGTTCTCTCTCTCTCTCTCTCTTTCTCTTTCTTTATATTTATCTCTATCTATCCTCTTCTCTCGCTCACACTCGATCTCTCGCACCCTCACCTACAACATCCCTGCCACCCATTCTTCCCGCTGATGTTCCCCGCCCACAATCGGACTCACATTCCCAGTTTCACGTTCATGCGAATGGGCGCTTTCAATCTCTGTTTCAGTCCCACTCTTACTCTCACTCTCACTCTCAGTCTCAACCTCACTCGCAGTCACTCTCCCGTTTCGGCTCTCAGTCTCACTTGCGCTCACTCTCGCGGTCACGCCCACCATCGTTCGCACTCTCACTTCATTACCGCCCTCTATGTCTGTCTCATTCCCATTCCCTACCACTCGTACTCACTCTTCACCCGCACTCTCGTCGTGGCGTTTGCACTCACGCGCAGTGTCACACTCACGTATTCTCACGGTCATGACACGCATCGAAAAAGTCCGTCGGCGCGCGCGCGGACGAAAACTGCCGCCCTCGCTGCGGCTGCTGCGCACAGGGCTGCCGGAGCGCGGCGCGCTCCCCGCGGCGCACGCGTGCCCTCCCTCGCCGCGGGCGCTGCGGCGGCGGCGGGCGCCCCTTGGCGCGAGCGGGCGCCTCGTCGCCGCCCTCGCCCAGGAGAGAGCTCCCTGCACACGTCGCCCTTGCAGTGGCGTTCCCGCTCGTCAGAGCGTGAGTTGCCTGCCCTTGGCATCGCTCGGACGTGTGCCTTTTTCCTTCGGCGAGGACCATCGAGGAGCCTCCTCGATGATTTGGCGAAAAAGCCACGCACGAAACCGAGAAAAGACACAGGGAATGGACGTCCGAGCGATGGCCAGTGCCCCGCTGTCGCTTCCAGGAAGAACCAACGCCTACCACGCGCCGCCTCGCCGGGCGGCCTGGCCAGTGCGCGCCGCAGTTGTGGCATCGCCTGGCATCTCGTGTAAGCGAGGGTGGTCAACAAAAGGCGAGGCAGGTTTGTTTTCCCCCTAGCCTGGGCGCGGCGCAGGCTGCGCTCGCCGGACCGCACGAGAACGTGACGATTTGGCGATCGCCGGATCGCACGGGGTCACCGCGCGGGGCAGCGGGGCCGGGCGAGGGGGGGCGAGGTGCGCTCCGCGCTCGAGCGCCGCGCAGGTGTTTGCCCGACGGGGGCAGGGCTGCTCCGGTGCGGCCTTCGCTGCGCTCATGGGAACTCTGGCCGCCCGAGTGGGCGACATGGTGCTCCCGCAGCAGCGCTGCGCCAGGATGTGCCAGAGTGCTGCTCGCGTCCGCGTGCGGCCCGCCTTTCTTTTTCCTCGCCAAGGCTCAGGAGGGAAGGAAACACACAGACACAATGAATCGTCGATTCCCCGGAAAAAAGTGGGGGGGAAGACAAGAATTTAGAAAATATGAGACAATATGGGGAATTGTTGTCGCTTCGCGAATCCCCACCAGCCCATCCAGAAACGATGCCCAGAGGAATTGCCTCGATCAGAGAAGTGGGCAGCACACAGAGGAAGCCATTATGAGACATCTTGGGATATCTTGAGCCATCTTGGAGGTCATTTTGGGCTCTCCCAGACGCTCTTGGAGTCATCTTAATCCGTGCCCCCCCCCAAGAGGCCTCCATGTGGCTAAAACCTGTGTAGAATCAATGATTAGGCATTCTCGCCGAGGCCTCTTGGAGCATCTTGGGTGCATCTGGGGGGGCTCTTGGGGCCTCTTGGGGGTCTCTTGGGGGCCTCCGGGGGGCCTCTTGGGGGCCTCTTGGGGCCATTTTGGGGCCATCTTGGGACCTCTTGGGGCTTCCTGGGCGCTTCTTGGGGCCATCTTGGAAGAGATCGATCAAACAAGAGGGGGGGTTCAATTAGCGCCCCCCCTCGGAAGCCCCGAAGAGGCCAAAATCGTCCCAAAACCTAAGGAAAATCAATGATTTTTGCTTTCTCGCCTTTTCGCTTCCGGACGCTCTAACTACCCGCGGCCCCCCCCGTCCAGGTCCAGGGGAGGGGGTAGGGGGAGGGGTAAACCCCTCCCCAAGGGGGAAGAGGGAGGGGTGGAAGAGGATCTGTTCTAGACCACCTACGCCCAGAGGGCTGGTGGGATTATTCTATTAGTGTGTATTTATTTGTGTGTCCTTGGGCCCCTTCAAAGGCGTCGGAAGCGGGAACGCGTGCGAGTGCCTTTCGTTCGTTAGGTGGGCACGCGTTCTATTCCCAATATCCCGCCTGTGATTCCCATGTCGCTCGGAGGGAGGGTGGGAGTAGGCGTGGCCCGCTGACTCGTTCGAGCTGGCGGACTTGAACCACAGGCTATCCTCACTCGCACTTTCATGCTCACCCTTTTTTCAGTTGCACTCACACTCCCCCCCCGCTGTCACTGTCGCTCTCGCTCTCACCTTCGGTGTTGGTTCAATGTTCGCACTCGCTCGCAATCGGCTCTCACTTTTGTTCTCGATGCAACTTCGGTCCTCCAGTTCGGATACACATCCTGGGAGGCTCAATTCAGCATCGGCGCTGGTATACCCGTGGTCGGTCGAAGACCGGCCTCATCTGGCCTGGTCACGTTTAACTCCGCCGAATCCCGCTTAGTCCGGCTTGTTCGGGCTTCATTCCGGGCGTGCGTTGGGCTAATCATTCCAGGCTTTATGGCCCCGTAATCGGGCTCAGCAGCCCGCAATCGATCCTGCGAAGGCCTTACCAGACTTGCCTCTCACTCCCAGTTTCTTATTGTCAGCCCGCATAGTAAGGATGGGCAACCTTCCCAAGTGTACCCTCGCATTCTTGCCTCCTGGGTCCATCCTTGGCCGCTTTCGCTGGCCGCGCCCGGCTCGAAAAGCCTCGAAACGGCCTTCAAATGCCCTTGCATCCTTATCGTGGGTCCTTATGAAACGGGTTGACTGTAGCCGATCACGCCCTCCTCTTCTCGTTCGCTCGCAGCTTCGCTCCTGCGGTCCCTCTCGCCCTCGCCTCCACGAGCGAAGACACGGCCGAAGATCTCCCCGACCCTGCCCAGCTTTTCTGGGGCGCTGGCGCCAGCCCTGGAGGGACCTGTCTGAGATCGGGCGGCGATGGGGTGCGGGGGGCGACACCTACACACACCTACACACCTATACACAGCTACACACACCTACACACATACACACCTACACACACCTACACACACCTACACACACACACACACACACACTCCTACACACACCTGCACACACCCCTGCGCAGACCCCTACACACCCCTACACACACCCCTACACACACCTACACACAGCTACACACACCTAGACACACCTAGACACGCCTAGGCACACCTAGACACACCTATATACACCTAGACACACCTAGACACACCTAGACACACCTACACACCTAGACACACCTAGACATACCTAGACACACCTAGACACACCTAGACACACCTATACGCACCTACACACACCTACGCACACCTACACACACACACGCCTACACACACCTACACACTCCTACACACACCTACGCACTCCTACACACACCAAAACACACCTACACACCTACACACACCTATACAACACACCTACAAACACCCCTACACACACCCCTGCACACACCCCTACACACACGCCTACACACACCTTCACACCCCTACACACACCCCTACACACACCTCCCTACACACACCTCCCTACACACACTTACCTACACACACCTCCCTACACACACCTTCCTACACACACCTCCCTACACACACCTTCCTAGCACACACCTCCCTACACGCACCTCCCTACACACGTCTAGGCACACACTTACACACGCACACCTACACATACCCACACATTCACCTACACACATTCACCTACACACACTCCTATACACACCTGCACACACCTAGACACACCTACACACACACACCTACACACACCTACACACA
>CAUYUJ010015404.1:239399-241805 GCA_963575745.1 Prorocentrum cordatum
GGAAAATCAGCCGCGTGAGCTGATTCTCAAACCCCCCCCCTTTGCTATCCCCCCCTTTCGCCCGACCCGATAGGCTCGGGGGGGGATGCGTCGACCCCCGAGCGAACGTGCCTTGCCGAGAGGGGCCTGCTAGCTCACCCCGCCCAGGAGCGTGCGGCGTCGCTCTTGGGGGCCCAGGTCTCGCCGAGCTGTCGGCGACGCATCGCTGTTTCAGGCTCCACGTGTCCCCCTCTGAGCTGCCCCTCCCCCCCCCCTACACGCCGGTCGTTGAAAGCAGGTATTTTTTTGGATTCCCAGATCCCAGATATCTGCTTCGAGCGCCTTCCGACTCCAAGAATCGACATGCTTTTGCTGTGTTTTGTGATTCTCTGGGAGGACCTGGACCCAATCTACTAGATCCGCCTTCCTACTTCATGTTTCTACCTGCTTCTTCCGACCGACGTGTAACCTTGCCCCTCATTTCCACGGGGGCCGTTTTCCATGTGCATCGGCCAGACGTGAGGGTGACCTGTCGCCAGAGTGACCTTCTGTGCAGGCCCAAGTGGGGTCCCCCGATCGTCGAGTGCGAAGCGGCAGCAGCGGCTTGCGCGCCCAGGCTTGGCCAACCCGCGTCCCCAGTTAAGCCGCGCACCAAAGGTAATTCTTGCCTGGGGTCACTCTTGCGTGTAGCCGATTCCTTCGGTAGCAGATCACGGGAGCCTGGCTCACCCTGCTCACTCCCGAACGAAGTGAACCCCACCCCCCCCCTCAGAAATCGGGGGGGGTGGGGGTAGGGTTCGCACCCAGACATCCGACGTCTCGATTTTTTCGAGACGCGGGCCCCCGACCTCCCGACCACTTCCTTGGGGCCGGTTTTTCATCCCGAGCCGTTTTTTGACGGCCCCGAGGCCCGGCGAGGGCCCCCAGAGGCCAAAAACTATGAAAAACCTCTGTCTCGATTTTTTTCGAGACGCCCGATGTCTGGGCATGTGGCCCCCTCTGATCCAAGAGTGGCAGCAAGCACAGGCTGGGGACGATGGTCCGAGCCTCCGCCCGCGGGAGGACCTGCCCGGCCCAGCCCTCTGGTGGCCGAGGCCGTCTCCCCTCGACCCGGGGTCCTCGGGAGCCTGCTCGTGCCCGAGGCTCGCCGTGGCCCGCAAAAGCCCCCTCGTCGCTCCCATGCTCCGCGTGCCCTCGCGGCCGCGCACGTCGCGCCACCGCCGCGAGGCGCGGCGTGCGTCTCTTCGGCGGCGAGCGAAGGGGGGGCAAGTCCGAAGGGGCGCGCGCCGTCTCCGAAGGCTTTTGGAAGTCCCCGGGCCTCTCGAGCAGTTTTCGGAGCGTGCCCCGAAGACGCAGAACACTTCTCGGAAGGCGCGAGGGCTTCGGAGAAGTCCCGCCGCCTTCTGAGAAGGCCTGCTCCTTTTCACTTCCCCCCCCCCTCGCTCGCCGCCAATCTTTGGGGCCGAAGGCGGCCGCAGCACAACTCGGGGCAGAGGAGGTGCCCGGCCGCAGCCCGTAGCGCCCTCTTTGCGCCTTTGCTGGCTCCAGCCTGGCCCTGGCGGCGCGCACGGCCCAGACCTCCTCGCGTGATGAAACAATCACGACGGGAGGTTTTTCGTTATTCTCGGCCTCCGGGGGCCCTTACCGGGCCTCAGGACCATCAAGCAACGATTCAGGACGACATGCCGGTCCTGGGGAAGGGGTTCCGGCCTCTGGGGGTCGACGTTGCGACACAAAAACACGACGTCGGGGGTCTTGGGGGGGGGGGAGGGGAAGGGGAAGGCTTCCAAGAAGCCTCCCCCCTCCCCCCCCTGGTCCTCCTCCTCCTCCTCCTGGTCCTACTCCTCCTCCTCCTCCTCCTCCTCCTCCTCCTCGTCCTCCTCCTCCTCCTCCTCGCCCTCCTGCTCCTCGTCCTCGCTGTGCGCGCCGCCAGCCACGCAGTCTGAGGCCGGCCACGCCCTGGGGCTCTTCCACACCTTCGAGGGGGGGTGCAAGCTCGACGGCGACCAGATCCAGGACACTCAGGAGGAGGGGAAAACATGCACGGACACGCAGAAGCGCCGAGCCCCAGGCAGGTAGGCAGGAATGAGGTGGCAAGAGGGGGGAGGACGACCCCCGAGAAAGCCACGGGAAAAGATGGGCCATCCAGGGACTTGTGCCTATTCGTTTCTGTGCCCCCGGGCCCCTCTGTCACCGCCCACTCAACCACCCCAACCCAACCCGAAGGCCCCGATTTGCAATCCATTTCCAGGGTGGGGGGGGGAGAATGAAAAACACACCCGAAGCCCGTACTCCTCCCAACCCGAAATTTCGGGTCTTCGGGTTGGGTTGGGGTTGTCTGGTAGGTAGTCCCTCTGGACACGCCTCCCCGTCCTCCATCCCGTGTCGGCCGCGCCCGACGGGGGCTCGGGGCATCTCCCTCCTCCT
>CAUYUJ010015404.1:241905-251905 GCA_963575745.1 Prorocentrum cordatum
CAGGGGCGGGGGGGAGGGGGATTGAACCCCCCCCGGCTGCCTCTGGTCATCGTCGCTGCGTCCCCGTCGTCGGCGCTGCTGGCGGCCGCCGGCGCCGGCGCTGGGTGGGGGGGGGGTTCGGGAGGGGGGGGGCTTGGGGAGAAGGGGAGCCCCCCTTGGTTTTGATCGACGGCGCCGAGTTCTGCGGGGGGGCCCACCCCCCAGTTCGAAACGCGCCGCCGAATGTTCCCAAGGCAAGCGCCCGTGAAACGCGTTCTCTCGGATGTCTGGATCCCCCTCTTCCGCAGTCATGCTCCTGTTCCTCTTCCTCTCCTCTTCCTCCTCCTCCTCCTCCTCCTCCTCCTCCTCCTCCATCTCCTCCTCCTCCTCCTCCTCCTCCTCGTCCTCCTCCTCCTCCTCCTCCTCTTCTTGCTCATGCTACGCCTCACTCCCCTTCCCCCTGCCCTCCTCCCCCTTCCCTTCCCCTCCTCCCCCTCCCCCCTCTTCCGTCCCTGTTCCTCTTGAGCAAGTGGCTATTTCCTGTCGCACCCCCAGACGTATCGTTTGGGCGGGCCAGACAGTTCGCCTTAGGCTTCTTGCCCATGTGTGACCCTGAAGCTTGAACCTCGCAGCAGCTTCAAGGACGGAAGGTGGTGGCTTTCAAGATGGGCCACTCCCTGTAGCGACGCGCGCGCTTGTGTAACAAACGTACATCATTCTGAAGGATGGAGGGGGGGGGGTCGTTTTCAAAAGGGGACGCCGCACATGTTCGCCCTGTAAGAGCTTGCAGCAGTTTGAAGGATGGACGGGGCGGTCGGTTTCAAAAGGGGGCTTTCATTTTACGGTCGGATTGCGGTAGAAGATCGAGGTCGGTTGAGGGCACCCTCGAGTGCTGTTCAGTCTGGACCAGCGGAGGGTTTTCATGTTCTTGAGGGGTGTTCTTCTTTCGTGGGTCCGATCGTAGCGCTGCGCACATTCGTCTTGAGACTGTGCAACCGTTTCAATGGTGGAAGGGGGTGGTTATCAAAACGGGTCCCTCCCCCCCGCGCGCACGCAATCATCTTAAAACTTTGCATCGGTGTAAGGTATTGAGGGCGGTTCCATTTCGAGAAATGGCTCTCCCTTCAGCGCCGCGCACATTCGTCTTAAACTTCTGCAGCAGCTGAAGGGATGGAGGGACCTCCTGCTCCGCCCTCGTCTTTCTCCTCCTCATGCACTGCTCCTCCTCCTTTGCCTCTTGCGCTCCTCTTCCTCTTCCTCCTCTTCCGCCTACGCTCCTCCTCCTCCGCTTCCCGCGCACCTCCTGGTCCTCTTTCTCCCCCTCACCCTCGCCATTTCCGTCTTGGCCAGTCAGGCACGCGCGCCGCTCCCAGGCTACCTGGCATTCGACGCCGCGATTTGTTCACGACGTGGCTCCCCAGAGGTCTGGACCCCTTCCCCGGGAATGACTCCTCGTCCTGCCCTGAGGTCTGGGCGCTGCATTTTCGATCACCGGGCGTGCTCGCCCGGTTTCTGGCCCCGGGGCCCTCGCAGACAATTCAGCAAAAGGATGGAGCTTGGAGCTCCAGTTTTGTTTTTCGCGATGCTGCAATTTTTTCGCAACGTCGGACCTCGGGGCTTGACGGCCCCGGGGCGCGGTGCAGATGGACCGGGGTATGAGATCGAGGTCGGTTCGGGGAGGGTGCCCTGATGTTCTTCGTGTTTGTGTTGGATGCTCTTGTGCATCCTGGGGGAGGGTACCCTCGAATGATCTTGGGTGTTCGGGTGCTTTGGCCAGCGGTGCTCTGGCCCTTGTCCGGCTGTAGCGACCCCTGGAGGCAGTTGTTTCGTTTGTTTTGGTCTGGTTTGGTCTGGTTCGGTTTGGTTTGTTTTGTTCCTTGTTGTTGTCGTTTTTTTTTTTTTGTTTTTCGGTGTACAGGGCAGTTTTTAATACGTGCTCCGCGTGCGGATCATGTCTTAAGCATGCAGGGATTTAGCATTACAAACAACGAAGAATTCATGCATACATGCATTCATAAATTAACCATGGGTTAAAGATCATATAAGATTGAAAATCCCATGTATTAGCAACTGCCCTGTATTCTTGTTCATACATGTAGAGCTCTTGTTGAGACACTCCGACCAGCGTGGCCCCACAGAGCGTCGGACCCTCTCACCAACGGTTCTGGCTTCTCGCCCCGAGCCGCTTCCTGACGGCCCTGGGGGCCCAGCTGGGCCCCTCTCGGAGGCCAAGACTTGCCCGTTTTCTGGGTTGTTCTAGTTTTTGTTTAGCACACACACACACGCGTATATATATATATATATATATATATATATATATATATATATAATATATATAAAAAATATATATATAAATATGCGTATATGCATATATATGTATACATATATATATATATATATCTGATCGTGTGTATGTGCGTATACACATATAAACACCAGCATCTGTATATGTATGTATACACACATCGATATTCTGATCGTGCTCTCGCGGGGCGAGGACGTTTCGTGTCCGGGCCCAGGCCAGCCCAGGTCTCCGGCGGCCGAGGGGGACGCTCCGGGCACCCCCAGAAACGCCACCGACGGGGCGCAGCTGCCTGCTGATCCCTCCGAGGCGAGCGCCGACGCAGCTTCGCGAGGCCCTCGCGTTGTGAACAAAACACGACGAGAGGTTTGCCTTCATTTTCTCGAATGAGGAAAATCTGTAATTTTCATTCATTGCCCTTCATTTTCTTTCATTTTCTCGAGAGGTTTTCCTTCATTTTCCTTCATTTTCTCGAAAGAGAAAAAACGCCATAAGCATGAACTTCTGGCGCTCCGCGCGGATTTCTTGGATCCGTGGTGTTCCCCCCCGGCGGAGCCTCCGGCGCCGCCCCTGGCGCGCTGCGCGCGCCAGGGGGGGTGCAGCGCAGATCCAAGAAATCCTCGCGGAGCGCCCAAAGTTTCTGTTTATGGCGTTTTTTCTATTTCGATGTTCGGCCTCCTGGTGCCCTTCCCGGGCCTCGGGACCGTCAAAAAACAACTCAGGATGAAAAACTGGTCCCGGGGAAGGGGTCCAGACCTCTGAGGGTCGACGCTGCGAAGAAGTCACGACGTCGGGGGTCCGGGGTCAGGGTAGGCGCATTCGGGTACAACTCCTGGGAGATCCAATTCAGCATCGGCGCTGGTATAGCCGTGGTCGAGAACCGGCCTAAGCTGGCCGCCCCGGCTCGTTCCGACAGATCCCGCTGAAATCCAGCTTTGTCGATTCTGAGATTCATCTGTCACCACCCACCAAACCACCCCAACCCAACCCGAAGGTCTCGATTTGCCCTCGATTTCCAGTGGGGGGGGGTCGGGGAACATCGAGAAAACACGTATGGAACCCGTACCCCCCCCAACCCGAAATTCGGGTCTTCGGGTTGGGTTGGGGTGGTCTGGTAGGTAGTCAATCTGGGCTGGTCCAGCTGTATAGCCTTTGGCCGACTGGCCCTCGATGGTTTCAACGAGCCCAGACGTGCGACGTCCAGTGTTTTCCAGCGCGAGCTCCCTGGAGGAAGTCCCGGCCCTTCCCCAGGCACGGCTTTTTTCGCCCCGAGCCGTTTCCTGACCGCCCTGGGGCCCGGCGAGGGCCCGGCGAGGGCCCGCGGAGGCCAAGAACGGCCCAAAACCTTTTTTTTTTTTTTTTTTTTTTTTTTTTTTTTTTTTTTTTTTTTTTTTTTTTTTTATATATATATATATAGGGAAAGAAACACACAGACACAATTAATCGTCGATTCCCCAGAAAATCTAGGAAAATATGGGAAGTGGGGGGGAAGACAAAAACCAAGAAAATATGGGAAAATACGGGGAATCCTTTTATTTGTGTCTATTTGTTTGTGCGTCCCAGGGCCCCTTCACTTTTGTTGTTACACGACGCGAGCATGTCTGGGAGGATCTCCCAGAAGTTGCTGCCTCCTAAGGCGGCAGGCCGGGGCCCGAGGCCGGTGCACGGCGTGCAGCCCTCCCCTCCGAGGCGCTCCCGAATTTCAAGTGCACGCAGGGCGGCAGCTGCGGCAACAGCGACCCAGTGCACAACTTCATGGACTACACCCCGGACGAGTGCATGAGCGGTTCTCTCGGGAGCCTCGAGATGGGGGTCAATGCAAACGGGGGTCAGCCAGAGCGCCAGATCTTGCAGGATCCTGCGGAGCCAGGCTCCCATTCGCCCGGGTTTGGGGTGCAGGATCCTACAGGATCTTGCAGGATCCTTCGCGTTGCCTCGGGTTTGGGTGCAGGGTCTTGCAGGATCTTGCAGGATTCTGCAAGGCCTGGCTGACCCGGGTTTGGACTGACCCGGGTCAGAAGATCCCCGGTTCTCTCGGGCATGGAGAGGACTCGAAGAAGAAACGACGGCATAGACATACCCATACGACCAACCTTTGGGTGATAGGAGGGTTGCGTAGGGGGGAGAGGGGGGAGAACCAACCTCTGACTCAATCGATCTCACTATCGATCTCACTCAACGGGACACCACGGGACACCACAGGACACCACGGGACACTTGTCGATCTCACTATCGATCTCACTATCGATCTCTTTCAACTGGACACCACGGGACACCACGGGACACCACGGGACACCTCTCGATCTCATTATCGATCTCACTCAACAGGACACCATAGGACACCACGGGACACCTCGGGACACCGCGTCGATCTCATTATCGATCTCACCCAACGGGACACCACGGGACACCACGGGACACCTCGGGGCACCACATCGATCTCAGTATCGATCTCAGTATCGATCTCACGATCGATCTCACTATCGATCTCACCATCGGTCTCACTATCGATCTCACTATCGACCTCACTCAACGGGACGCCACGGGACGCCTCGGGACACCGCGGGACACCACGGGACACCGCGGGACACCGCGAGCCACCGCCGGACGGGCGGGAGGGTGGGGGAGAATCATTTGTCTTGCCTTCGCCCTGACAGCGGCGGGTTCCTTCCCCTCGCGCGGCACACGCAGCCCCGCCTCGCCCGCACACACGACACGAGCGAAACGAAACGATTTCTCCCGGTGGGGGGCCTCCGTTCCGCTGCGACCTCACCCATCCGACCTCCGACGCTTTTTGGCGCGCTGCGCGCTGGTTTCTGGGATCGGCGCCCGGCCCCCCCCCCCCTCCGGCGGCGCCTCCGGCGCCGCCCCTTGGCGCGCTCCGCGCGCCAGGGAGGGGGATCCAGCGCGGATCCAAGAGATCCGCGCGGAGCGCCCAGAGTTTAGGTTTATGCCGGCTGCTGCTTCTTCTTCTTCTTCCAAGAAAACGCCCACCCGGATTTGTCGACTGAAGATGTTTGCATGATTCACTCCACAGTGGCATGCGAGTGCGCCACTGCCGTCCACGGTCGGTTTCGATGCTCGGCGTGCGTTTCGCCAGATGCGTTCGGTTGTTTTTGAGAGTCGATTCGCTAGCCCGGTGGGGTGCACTCGGAATGTTGTGCCGTGCGCAAGTGGAGTGCCCCTGGCAGCTTTCACTAAAGTCGGCCACGCGCAGAGGGGGTAGGGGGAGGGAGGAAGGCCTCTTAGAAGCGCCCTGCTTCTCAGAAATCGCAGCCCTTGATGGACTATAGATGCAGCGCCAGCGCCTTTCAGAACCAGCATCCCTCCAAGAAGCCGCCCCCACTCCCCCTCACTAACCCCTTGTGCGCGCCGCCAATAATAGAGGGGCGTTTTGCTGAAGGGGTTCTGTCCACCCCCGATCTTCGGGGGCTTCATACCCAAAAGGGGGTCCAGCGAAAAGGGGGTGGTGCAATAGATTTGGTGCAATAGATTTGTGGGGTTGCAATCGATTTGGGGTGTGCAATACATTCCTGGGCGCAGATGTATTGTTGGATTTTCGCGTGCAATGCATTAGTTACAATACAATGCAATACACTTCTCTGGACCAAGACATTTGCAATACGATCGCCCCAAATCTAATGCACCACCCGCTTTGGGCTGGACCCCCTTGTGGGTCACCAGGAAACGTACCCGATCTTTGTATGCGGACGGTCTTTGTTTGACATGCTCTTGCTTTTGTTTTGCATGCTTGGGCAATTCTTGAATCTTTTCCTCCAGAACCAGCCTGTGGGAGGACATGCCCGGCCCAACACGAGACATCTTCGGAGGTCTGCGCGACTTGTTCCCTGCCGCGGCGCTGGGCACACCAGTTGGAAACGATCGTCAAAGTGCATATCGGAAAGCCTCGTCGACGTGCACGTCAAATTGAAAATCAACATGCAACTCGACTTGCAAAGGGGACTGCGCTTGAGCTGAAAAGAGACATGCACATCGAACTGCGCACACGCATGTACAAGAAATTACGAACCAAACTTAAGCCAGAAATGCACATCAACATTGACATCGAACAAGCCATAAACATTGACTCTGGCGGCGCCTCCGCCGCGCCGCCTCCCGGCGGCGCCTCCGGCAGGGGGTCTGGCGCGCCGATTGAGCTGGGAGGCCCGCGCGCCGAGCTCTGGGAGTTCCGCGCGGGTAGCTCTAACACAGCACAGCAGCGTGTATTCATGCACCAGCAGTGTGTGCTCTACCCTAATCCTACCCTGATCTATAATGAATGAAAAAACGTTTGTTTTGTGGGTTTTACCTCAAAAGAAGTTCACCAAAAACAGGTATCACAAAACAAGAGATACAACGGTGTTGTATAGGTATAGTGTAGGGATATAGGGCAGGGCATGGTGCAAGGGTGGACCTAAACGGTGTTTGGGCGATTTCGTCGGCCGTTTTCGTTTCGATGCCGTTTTGCGTTAGAAAGGCGGACTGAAGACAACACGAGGGAAAAGACGAAGACGAAACGGAAAGAAACGAACCGTTCAGGTCCAGCCCTGTCTCCAACGGGGGACTGTTTTTTCTGATTCCTTGCTTTGCCGATCGGCGCGGACCCCCTCCGCCTCCCCCCCCCCGGAGTAGATCTTGGCTGCTGTGGCGCCACAGGACGCACTGCTCCCAACAGTCGCATTATAAGCAGAAGTCCGGAGCCAGCCCCCCACCCTCCCCCCCTTCCGCCCAATGTCGAAACGCCGACAGAAAACGCTCACCAGTTTTTGCTTCTGCGCCTATCTCTTCTAGATGCCTTACCCCTGCCATGCCACGACGGAATGCTCGTTGGAATCCTGGCCGGAACGCGTCCCGAGAGAGCAGCGGTGCCGGTGTCTTTTTTCCCTACCTAGACTCTGCCTAGAAGGGTTCTTACTTGGTATGCTTAAAGGGCCGGGCAGTGCAACTCGCCCCGGGCGGTTCCCCCAGTATCCGCCCCGCGGTTCCCCCAGTTACGTCCCTTGAGCTTAGCGTTGCTTATCTCATCTTAGCTTAGCTTATTTCATCTTCGCTAGCTTCATCTTAGCTTAACTCAGCTCCATATAGATGTTGCTTTCCTAGATCCTCCAACTCCTAGGTAGGGTTGCACTGGGACGCTTTCAGCCCCCAGGCTTCACCGAGACCCAGAAGCGCCGGGTGTGGTGCATCTTCGAGAACTACCGGCCCCACCTCTTCCACAGGTCGCTCAAGGCCCAGATGGCCGGGAAACCTCCTCCTCATCCTCCTTCTCCTCCTCCTCCTCCTCCTCCTCCTCCTCCTCCTCCTCCTCCTCCTCCTCGCGCGGTCCGCGGGCGCTCCTCTCCGCGGAGCCCGCGGGGCTTCCCTGGCCTTCGGCCGGAGCCGGGGAAGGAAGAGAGAGCCGGGCACACGGAGAGAGCCCCGCGGCGGCTCCGTGCCGGCCCTCGCCCGGGTGCCACGCGGGGCCCTGGCCCCTCCTCCTCTGCCTCTCTCTCTCTCCCTTGCTCTCGCCATCCCCCCTCCGCTCGCCCCGGTGCCACGCAGGGCCTCGGCCCCTCCTTCTCTGCCTCTCTCGCTCTCCCTTCTCTCGCCATATCTTCCCTCCGCTCGCCCCGGCGCCACGCGGGGCTCCGGCCCCTTTTTCTCTGCCTCTCTCGCTCTCCCCCTTGCTCTCGCCATCTCTTCCCTCCGCTCGCCCTTTTGGGGCCCCTGTGGGGGGGGGCCGCCGGGGGTGCTTCGGGCCTCTCGGAGCGGAGTGGGCTCGAGGCCAGAATTCAGAGGTCAGCCCACGGCTTCTTCGACACGCTCGGCTCCTCGTGGGGCCTTCGCGGGCGCCTCCTGGGGGTGCCTCGTCCTCAGCGTTGTTTCCCGGGATGCAGACCTCCTGCGCGCCGTTGTTCTGTCGACGACGCGGGCGCCCCGAGCTCTCGACCGAGGCTTCGAGACCGCTCGGGCTAACCCCGAGATCGGCTCCACGCAAGATTGGCCCTTCGCTGGAGTGATCTCTGGTGCGCACCACCAACCAAACCTCCCCACCCCAACCCGAAGGCCTCAATTTGCCCTCCATTTCCAGTGGGGGGGGGTCGGGGAACATCGAGAAAACAGATATGGAACCCGTACCCCCCCCAACCCGAAATTCGGGTCTTCGGGTTGGATTGGGGTGGTCTGGTAGGTAGTCAGGTGCGGGCGCACTGCAGTTCCCCGATCGCTGACTGCGATGCGGTGGCAACGGCTCGCGCGCTCGGGTTTGCCCCCCCCCCCCCCCCCCCCCCCGCCCCCACACCCCCTGCCTCCATCGGGCCGCGCACCAAAGGCCACTTCTGCCCGTAGCCAGTCTTCGTATGCAGTGGACGAGTGCGCCCCGTGGAGGCCGAGATCGCGAGAAGATGCGCGCTGTCTTGCGTGGTGATGCTTCGGGCTGCCCCCCCCCCCCTCCCCCAGGTAGTCCCAGCAGGCCGCCACCTGTTCCCCGAATAGTCCGAGTAGTGCAGGGCGGTCTCAACACCCCGGCGCCACCTCTGGCGGTGCCCCCGGGGCGCTCCGCGCCGCAGGGTTGGGGTGTGGAGTCCTCCCCAGACTTCTCGGGGGGCCTGCTGAGGCCAGCCGAGACTACTCGGGGGGCCTGTTGAGGCCAGCTGGGAGTTCCCGGGGGGGCTGTCCGTGCGTAACCCGATGCCTCACTTCGCCGACCAGAGCGCTCCATGGGCCTAAATCGCAAGAAGATGTGCGGTGCTCTGTTTCCGCAGACATGCGACGTCTTGTTTTGACCCTTTCCCCGGGGCCCGTTTTTCATCCTGAGTTGTTTTTTGACAGCCCCACGGCCTGGTAAGGGCTCCCAGCCGCAAATCTCCCGTCTTTTTTGGGGGCCACGCGATCATGTCTGGGTCTCCCCTGTTGCCATCGCGACCCCTGGGGCCTTCTTTTGCCGTCTCGCGGGCCTCTTTGGGCCCTCACGGGCCGTCGTGGGGCGGTCTTGGGAGATTCATTTTGGGGATTGCCCATGTTCAAAACATTAAAAGGTTATCGCGCCAAGCACTTCTGTGATAAGCATGGGGGGAGGCGGATCTAGTGGCCTTCAGCCTGTCCCTCGGCGGCGAGCGAGGGGGGGGGGAATGTGATGATGAGGAGGAGAAGGCCTTCTCAGAAGGCGGCGGGACTTCTTGGAAGCCCTCGCGCTCTTTGAGAAGTTCTGCTGTGTCTTGGGGGAAGGCTTTCGACCGACTCTTTGCAGAAGACACGGGCACCTCCGAGGCTTCTGAGCAGGCCCGCCCCCTCGCCCCCTGACCTTCCGGGAGGGCAGCAAAAACAGAGCACCAGGGCCTCGACGCCCAGACTCCAGCCGAGGTTTTGGGCAGTCCAGGCAAGTCTCTAGGTCTGGAGGGTTATTTTTCTAAGCGCTCTGGAAGGCTAGGGTCGCTTCCCCCCTGGGCTCACCGCCGCATCCCGCCCCCCAGACCCCCAGCGTCATGATTTTTTCATAGCGTCGACCCCCAAAGGTCTCGACCCATTGCCCAGGCGCGGTTTTTCATCCTGAGTCGTTTCTCGATGGTCTCGAAGGTTGGTGAGGGTCTCCAGAGGCCGGACACAGCGAGAACCCCCCCGTAGCGATTCTTGCCATAGCTCCAGGGGGTCTGGGCCCTGTGCCCCGGGCTGGAGGTCAGGGGCCCGGTTCGGGGCCTGGTTCGGGGGCGGCCGGGGAGGAGGTGGCCCTGGAGGGCGCGC
>CAUYUJ010015404.1:256905-261135 GCA_963575745.1 Prorocentrum cordatum
GAGTCGGAGGACTCTGTCTCGACCAATCGCACTACCGCCCAGGCTGCCCGAAACCATGACACGCATTCTGTTCAGAGAAACAGGCGAGACTCCTAAACAGCTCGACCCGTAGGTCACGGACGGGATCACCCCTTGGCGGACAACCCTGTCGAGGCGGGCCCCTTGCTTTGAGAGGGCTTTTAATTTTGACTTGCGCTGGCATGCGTATTTAAATCTCTTCTGCATTTTCTTTCTTTTGCGAACTACGGCGCCTCCAGCGCTGTCTACTCCCAGCTGTGAGCTGGTGTCGGTGATGGCAAGACCCAGGTCTTTGGCCCAGGCAGCGCAGCGATTTCGAGCCGAGGCCGAGGCGACGAGGATGTACCCTTTGCCGCGGGCACCACGGGAGACAGGGATGCGCCAGGTACCTTCAATCTCACGGATATAGAACGTGACAGCGGCCTGCAGAACATTGAGACATCGCAACGCTCCTCGGACTTGAATACTGAGATCATCGACGAATAATTTCATCTGGAGGCGAGCCCCCCAGGCTTGATGTATTGCATCTGTGACCTGCAGCACCACCATCTTGAGTGCCCCGGTGCCACCGATCGAGCCAGCCACAACGGCCGAAAAAGTTTGCATCGACTTATTGGCTAGGACCCCTCGAAATGCAACCAGCCTGGTGGACGTGTAGATGCTGATGAGAAGCTTGGCTAGCTGCTGTGGGAAGCCGCACAGAGGGGCTACGACCCACAGAGCATTCATGGTTACATGTTCAAAAGCACGCGACAGATCCAGCACCCCCGTCACCGACACCTCCCCCTCACGCGTCCCCTCATCGTGCACCATCTGGTGCCATGCTGCCTCTTCGGAGCCCCCTCCAGGGCCCCCGAAGTCATATTTGCGCTTGGCAGAGCGCTCCCAGTCGTGAAAGAGGCCAGAGTGTGCTCGTTCAACTACACGCATGAGGGAGGGGAGGAGCCCAATCGGCCGTGTGCCTCCCGACTCCTTCGAAAGTAGGAAGTATATGATGTGCCTGACCTGCGAAGGGAACTGTGTCGTGCGAGATATAAACATCACTAGCTGAATGAGGCAGTCTTTGCCTTCGTCCGAAATCCAAGCCCACCAGCGTGGGTGCCAGTGGTCGGAGCCTATTCCCGTCCTGGCAGGAAAACTCAAACATATTTTGGTAAACAGCTGGCGGTCCAGGTGAACCAACGGATGGGCGAAACGAGCGGCCTCCCAGGGTCGGTCAGAGGGGCCCGTGCATTCCTGTCCATGGGAGCCCCAAACGTCAAACCACTCTTGCGCGGCCCTGTCGGCCGCTTCCTGAGGATCAGCAAGCTCGAGGTTGGAGACGGAGCAACCCGTGACGGGGGGAGGAGGGGTACGCCACTTGCTGATCCTGTGGATGAAAGAAGAGCCTGCTGCCGACTCCTTCTTCAAACGTTCTCGCCATTCTTTTGACCGTGCGGCTGCCTGCTGCCGTTCGATGGTCTGAGCGTTGGCTACAGCACGACGCTGGAGACCCATGATCTCGGGGGCCTGCTCCATGGGCGCTGGGCCCTCGAGACAAAAGGCGCGATGTCGTTCAAACTGGGCGATTACGTGCTCAGCCTCCTCCCCCAAGCCATGAACCAGCCGACTCCTTCCTCCTTCGATGCGGCGCTCGAGCTTTGCTCGTCGCGCGCGCGCGTGCGTCCAGGTACCCTCCTGCTGGGCAGCTTGTGCGAGGAAAATAAAATCACTGGCTCGTGCGGCGACCCACCGCCAAGCTCGGGAGCTAGGCGTTCCCCTGGGGCGTGCGTGCGATTGAGGACCAGCGAGGGGGGCCCAGGTCCACCGAGGGGGATCGCCCCGACCGAGGTAGGATTGAGGTTCTTCCACGCCCAGGAGATTCACCAGCTCTGTTTCAGCACAGTGTGAAATCTGCTTCCAAAGCTGGTCAAGCTGGGTGCCATTAAAATCGTCCTGATGATCGAAAGCTGGCCACTGTGCAGGCTGCGGGACTGGTCCGCACGGCCTCTCCATTGGGAAAGGGTCTGGGCTTGGCAAGCCTCCAGCCGCCTTTTGCTCGCATCCTGGACTGCATGACTAGGCGAATAGGCGAGTGAAGTGCGGCTGCGGTGTCTAATACTTCTACCGTGCCTCCGAAAGCATGCTGGATGCGGGCGTCGACCACAAAGAAATCGATGATACTGCCACCGCCGACTCCTGCACACGTGGCAGTGGAAGGGAGACGCACAACTCCACCCACATCTTGGCGCCAACCCGTCTTGAGCAAAGACTCCCCCGTCTCGTTGAAGTCTGCTTGGGATACCCACGGTATGTCATACTGCTTGATGACCGTTGCAATAGCCTCCAGAATTGACAAATTACGAATCGCCCAACCTTCACGTGTCCAAAAGTATGCCGCGATAACCATGAGGCCACCCTTCTGCCCAGCAGAGCACAAGCCCACTGCCACGCGGCCAGACGAACCAGGAGGTGAGATATCAAACGTATTCGTGCCTTCAAGGTGTGTAAGGCCAACATTCCTTGGCACGAGGGAACCAACTCCACTAGACGGACGTCCGCCTGGGCCGCTGACGGCTGGAACCAATGCTGCCGTGCAGTGTCTGTTGAAGCTGGCCGCCTCGATGTCCTTGGCAATGGGCGCACTCAGCTTATGCTCCTGAAGGAACGTGATGTGCATGGGGCCCACGATCTTCCTTGTAGCGGCCTCATCCAAAACATCGATAGCCTGCGCCCAAGATGAACAGTTGAAGCCTATGAACTCGAGCCCCACGTTGCGCGTGCCGCCCTTGCCTCGACGACGTGGAGGGCTCGCTTTCGGTGATCTTGACCATGTAGAGAAAGATGTACTGGATGCTGCGTCAGGGGGAGACCCTGTGAAAGGTTCTGGCTCCTGCGACGTGCTGGACTCATGCCATGAACCCGACCATGTAGAGCATTGCGTACTGGTACCTGCAGCCGTGGAGGCCAGGCTGCCGAGCCCGTGCGGGCTAAAGAGGCACTGGCTTGGCCACTGCCTCCGCCCTGCGAGCCCTGGCGCGCTGCAAGGCCTCCGCCAGCTCCTTGCCAGCGGCTTCGCGACCAGCGTCAGGGCCAGCATCAGCGCTGGCAGCGCCTGGCGAAGCGCCCTGGGCACCCTGCGGCTCCGCGGCGGGCTGGGCAGCCTGCTGGGCCTCCTGGGAGGCCTGGGCTGGCGCCTGCGGCGGGCCTCCCTCGGGGCTCTGGGCCGCTGGCGCCTCTGCAGCCGCCGCCTCCGCAGGAGGGTCCTCGCGCTTGGCCTGGGCAGGCGCCTGCGGCGGGCTCCCCTCGGGGGTCTGGGGCGATGACGCCTCTGTTGCCGCCGCGGTCGCAGGGGGGTGCTCCCGTCTGCGCTTCTTGAAGGTCTCGCGGAGCATCCTGATCTCTTCGAGCTGCTCGCGCTGGGACTTGAGGACGTCAGCCCCTGGCCCGAAGTGCGTGCGGACCGCCTGCTGCACCGACGCCTCGAAGGTCTGCTTGAGCTTGTTGAACTGCTGCCGCTGCTCGGATGTGATATCCAGCCCCTCCAGGTCGAAGAGGGGGCCGTCCTCGATGACAAAACTGGCCTCTCCTTCGCCCAACAAGGCAGAGAGGTTGATGACCCCGCCGCCCTTGTTGGTCCCCTCAGGCTGAGGGTCCTTGCCTGGAGACGCCAACGCCTTCTTCTCCTGCGCCAGCTTGACCTCAGCCCCCACCAGGGCGTCAGCCGCCGCATCGGATCGAGCCTGGCATTCGTCGAGCCAGAGCTTGGCGTCGGCCAGCTGCTTGGCACGCTTCTCCAGCTCCCGACGAGCAGCCCTCTCCGCCGCGGCCGCCCGCTGGATGCCCTCCTCCAGGAGCGCGGGGCGCTCTGCAGGGGCCGGCGGGGCGAAGGCGCTCTCGAGCTGCTGGAGCGCCTGCCGCTGGGCCTCGGAGAGGGCCTGCCCGCCGAGGGTCTGCACCACCTCGCCGATCGCAAGCTGCTCGGTCCTCTGCGTGGTCTCCTCGGCTTCCTGGTACCAGTCGGCGCCTTTGTGGTTGTCCTGCCACCAGCCTCCGCTGCCGCTAGCCCAGACGCCACGGGGCTTGGGAGCAGGAGAGTACGATGGTCGCAGGGCCTGCCCACAGCTGTAGCAGGACTGCTTGGTCTTGTAGGTCCAACGGTACCCGCACTTCTTGCATCCCACGTAGTCGGACGAGAAGGAGACCCTTGGCGCTGGTGACTTGCCGCCTCCG
>CAUYUJ010015404.1:261235-336161 GCA_963575745.1 Prorocentrum cordatum
CCCGGGGCCCGAAACTGGGCGCTGACCTTGTCGCGCTCGACGCTCTGCGCGCCAGAGTGACGGTGGGCCCGGCGCTGGTCCCAGAAATCCGCGAGGACCTCCGACAGTTTGTGCTCCAGCCTGGGGCATGCATGCGCTTCGGTCTTTGAGCGTACTTTGACCTTTCCGCCGGTGCTCTGACGATCGCCTGCCGCCAGACGTGGTTGGTCTAGTGTTCGATGGTGCGCTCGATGGAGACAGATGTTACGCCGGTTTCTGTGATGGTTTGCGCGGACCCTTTTCTCGAAAAGTAAAACACACCAGAAAGATACCCTTCTGTTGGCGTTCCGCGCGGATGTCTTGGATCTGTGCTGGACCCACCCTGCGGCGCCTTCGGCGCCGCCCTGGCGCGCTCCGCGCGCCAGGGAAAGGGGGTCCAGCGCAGATCCACGAAGTCCGCGCGGAGCGCCAACAGTTTATGTATATGGCGTTGTTTCTTCTTTAATGTTCTCCCCTCCACAGCTGGACCGACGACAATGCTGGCGACAATCGTGGCCGCTGCTCTTCTCGGGCTTGCGGCAATGGGGGGTCGCCCAAAAGGGGGGGGAAGAACAGGCCCAAATGGGGGGGTGACCAAGGGGCCATAAAGGGCCCCTTCCTCATCCCCAATTTGGATTACCCTCCGTTGCCATCCGTCCGATCTTCGACTGGGCCTCAAAATGACAAAGCCGCGCGGGCCTCTGACACTTGACCCTTCCATGGTGCGCTTTATGGAAACAAATGTTACAGTCAACCCGCATAGAAAGGATGGGCAACCTTCCCAAGGATACCCTTGCATCCTTGCCTCCTCGGTACATCCTTGGCCACTTTCGTCAGCCGCGCCCCGCTCGAAAAGCTTCGACCTGGGCGTCCAGGACCCCTTGCATCCCTATCGCGCATCCTTATGCTACGGGCCGACTGTATGCTAGTTTCTGTGATGGTCTGCGCGGACCCTTTTCTTCCCTTCACAATCGGACCGACGACAGTGCCGGTGACAGTCGAGGAGCGGCCGCTGCTCTTCAGCTGGGCATCAAGAAAACACAGCCGCGCGGACCTCCGACACTCGGCGGCGAGCGAGGGGATGAAGTGAGCAGGATCACGTCCGAAGTATCAAAGTAAAGTAAAAGGGGCACACGTATAGAAGTAACGTCCCAGGTGGGGGGGGGGGCGGCGATAAAAGTATCTACCAGCCTGGACTCCAGATAGGAGATATGGACTAACGAAGCTAAGCGCTGAGCGAAGCTGCGATGTCATACGCTGCCTCGGCCTGGACCGCAAGCTGTCTAAGCCCTGCTCGGCTGAGTTTCGTGAAGCTCTTCTCAACTATCGATGTGTAACGTTAGGTGGTCGGCGGCAAGCGAGGGGGGAAGTGAGAAGGGGCGGGGCTTCTCAGAAGGCTCGGACGTCCCCCAGCCTTCTGAGAAGTGTTCCAAGCACCACCCCAAGACACAGAACACTTGTCAGAAGGCGATAGGGGCTTCCGAGAAGTCCCGCCGCCTTCCGGGAAGGCCTTCTCTCCTTCTCGCTTCCCCCCCCCTCCCTCGCCGCCGTAGGACCTCTGAGCAGTCCAGCCACCTTCCGAGGAGGCCTCCTCCTTTCGGGTCGGGCGAAAGGGGGGGATTGGGAAAGGGGGGGTTACGAAATCTGCTGCGTGCAGCTGGTTTCGGCCCCACCGAGGGGCCCATTCCTCGATACATGGGCGCCTCTGGCGCCGGGAGGCGCCAGGAAGATCAGCTACGTGAGCTGATTCTCCCCCCCCCCCCCTTTTGCTAGCCCCCCCTTTGCCCGGCCCGATCCTTGCTCGCCGCCGAGGCTCGCTCGCCGCCGAGACGCTCGCTGCTCCTGCCTCGTGCTGCCCCTTCCCGGGGGGGGGGCAGGTCTCCCACGCGGGGGCATGTTGCCGCACGCGCCGCCGGGGGGCCTCCCCGAGGGGGGTCCCTCGGGGAGGCCCTCGGGGGACCCCCCCCGGAGGCCTTCCGAGGGAGGGGGGACCCCCTCGGGGAGGCACCGCGGGCCTGCCCCGAGGGGGGTCCCTCGGGGGGGGTCCCCGAGGGGGATGCCCTCGGGGACGCCCATGCGGGGCATCTCCGCACACGCCGCGGGCCTCCGCGAGGGGGGACCCCCTCGGGGAGGAGTGCCCCTGGAAGGCCCGTCTCTTTCCCCAGGCCTGTCTTTGCCGCCCAGGGGGGTGTTCCGACGGCCCTGGGGCCTGGCGAGGGCCCCCTGAGGCCGACGTCGGCCAAGAGCCTCCCGTCTTGGTTCTGCGACGACGCGACTTGTTGTCTCAGGCAGATCCAAATCAAAGCCTTCCGCCGTTTTTTTTTTTTTTTTTTTTTTTTTTTTGTTTTTTGTTTTTTTTTTGTTTTGGGCGCGAGGGTGTCGAGGGAGAGGCGGTGGACGGTCGGCGTCGGCCTGCCAGGTGCACGTCCACGTCCACGTCCACAAGGACTAGGGCGCTGGCCTCGGGGACCGCGGGGGCCAGCAGAGGGTGGCGTTTCTCTCCCGCGCCAGAGGATCAGGAGGGAGGAGGTGGGGGAGGAGGGGGGAGAGAGTCCAAGAAAGCGGGGAGGGAGAGAGGGCGGGAGAGGGACCAAGAGGGAGTATGGGGGCAGGGGGGTGAGGGTGAGGAGGAGGGGAAGGAGGAGGAGGAGGAGGAGGAGGAGGAGGAGGAGGAGGAGGAGGAGGAGGAGGAGGAGGAGGAGGAGGAGGAGGAGGAGGAGGGAGGAGGTAGGAGGGGGAGGGAGGAGGATGAGAGGAGGGAGGACGGAGGGAGGAGGAGGAGGAGGGCTTCAGAGGAGGATGGGTGGAGTGGGGGAGAGCGGGGAGCGGGGAGTGAGGAGTGAGGAGTGTGGAGTGAGGAGGAGGGAGGAGGGAGGAGGATGGAGGATGAGGAGCGATGAGGAGCGAGGAGGAGCGAGGAGGAGCGAGGAGGAGCGAGGAGGAAGAGGCAGAGGGGGAGGAAAGGATGATGGCCACGGCTTTGGTCCGACTGCAGACACAAGGGCCGCCGCCAGCTCAAAAGGATTGATGAGGATGATACTGAGGATGAGGATGAGGATGATGATGAGGATGCGGATGACGATGGTGATGTTGGTGGTGGTGGTGCTGCTGCAGCTGCTGCTGCTGCTGCTAATGATGATGATGATGATGCTGATGATGATGATGATGATGACGATGATGATGATGATGAAGATGCTGCTGCTGATGATGATGCTGATGATGATGATGCTGATGATGATGATGATGATGGTGATGGTGATGGTGATGGTGAGGATGCTGGTGATGTCAACGACGATAAGGATGATGATGCTGCTGATGCTGCTGTTGATGATGATGATGACGATGGTGGTGGTGATGATGATGGTGGTGATGCTGATGGTAATGACGGTGGTGGTGGTGGTGGTGGTGGCGATGATGCTGCTGTTGATGAGGATGATGATGAGGAGGAGGATGGGGATAAGGACGGTGATGATGATGGTGGTGGTATTGGTGGTGGTGGTGATGGTGATGGTGTTGGCCAAGGAGACGGCGATGGCTATGGCGACGGTGTTGGCGATGGTGGTGCTGGTGGTCATGATGATGACGATGCTGCTGCTGATGCTGCTGATGATGATGATTTTGGTGACGATGACGATGATGATATTGGTGAGGATGATGCTGCTGATGATGGTGGTGATGATGATAATGACAATGATAACGATGATGATGGTGATGATGATGATGATGCTGCTGATGATGATGATGTTTCCCTGAATGAATTGATCGCGTCTCGGGAAGGACGGGTCGGGGAGGGCCGCGTAAGATAGCAGTGCAGGTGCATCCCTCCTCCTGTGACCGTTCCGGAAGACGCTTCCCGGAACATTCTGAAACTTTTCTGCTCTTCTTTCGTGTCCGCTCTAGCTTCTTCTGGCTCGAAGGTCTTCGAGCCAGGTGCTCGCGCGCCCTTCCGCCCTTCCGCGGTGGGAGCTCGCGTCGCGGGCGCACGTTCGCTGGCACCACGGCGAGGCGGTGGTGGCTCGGGCCGCCCTCCTCTCGTACATCGGGGACTTCGGGGTCCTCGACTCCTTCCTGACCAAGCCGCTTGTGGACACCGAGGACGACGCGTCCTTGAGGTACACCAGGAAGTCGGAACGGCTTACCTCCTCCCTCCTCGGTCCCTCCTCCCTCCTCTCCTCCCTCCTCCTCCCTCCTCCTCCTCCTCCTCTTTTTCCTCCTCCTCCTCTTCCTCCTTCTCCTTGTCCTTTCTCCTCTTCCTCGCTCCTCGTCCTCTTTCTCCTCCTCCTCCTCCTCCTCCTCCTTCTCCTTTTCCTTGTCCTTGTCCTTCCTCCTCTATCCTCCTTCTCGTCCTTCCTCCTCCTCCATCCTCCTCATCTTCCTCCTTCTCCGCCGCCTCTTCCTCCTCCTCCTTTTCTTCGTCGTCCTCCTCCATCCTTCCTCCTCCTCTCTCGGCCCGAAGGGCCGCCCCTCGTGGGCCGCAGCCGCCTGGCCGCCCTCTCTTCTCCTCTGCTGCCCGGCGATGGCGAGCCTGGATGAGGAGGACGACCCTTTGGCCGCGGAGGCGGCGCGGCAGCTCCTCGCCGCGGGCCCTGAAGGCGATCGTTTTCTTATTCGGTGTTTTGACGATCGGCGCGGGCCCTCGCCCCCCCCTCATGGAGTAGATCTTGGCCGCTTTGGGCGCCTGTTTCGAGCAGGTGGGATCTCCGCCATAGGACGCACTGTAGTAAACAGTCGCGCTAATGAGCAGAGGTCCGGAGCCAGACCCTCCCCCCTCCTTCCGCCCAATGTCGAAACGCCGAATAAGAACACTTCCACCAGGGGTTTACGTGGACTGCGCGCTTGGGCTCGGCGGCGGCTACGCCCGATGCCTCCTGCGCGGGCTCGGCCAGGCGGGGGCCGCCAGTGGGTTTGGGCAGCCCGGCCCCGGACCCAGACCCCGTCGCGTTGTAAAAAAAATCACGACGAGAGGTTTTTCGCTATTTTCGGCCTCCTGGGGCCCTCAGTTGGCCCGTGGACCGTCAACAAAACGACTCAGGATGAAAAGCCAGTCCCAGGGAAAGGGTCCAGACCCCTGGGGGTCGACATTGTGAAACAATCACGACGCCGGGGGTCTGGGGACATGCCTGGAGATCGAGGATCGAGAGGTGGGAGATTGATCATTCATATTGTTATGTTGCTGTTGCTGTTGTTGTTGTTGTTGTTGTTGTTGTTGTTGTTGTTGTTGTTGTTGTTGTCGTTGTCGTTGTCGTTGTCGTTGTCGTTGCTGCTGTTGTTGTTGTTGTCGTTGTTGTTTTCGTTGTCGTTGTCGTTGCCGTTGCCGTTGTCGTTGTCGTTGTTGCTGCTGCTGTTGCTGCTGTTGTCGTTGTTGTTGTTGTTGTTGTTGTTGTTGTTGCTGCAATGGTTGTCGTTGTTGCTGCTGCTGTTGCTGCTGCTGTTACTGCTGCTGCTGCTGCTGCTACTGCTGTTGTTGTTGTTGTTGTTGTTGTTGTTGTTGTTGTTGTTGTTGAACACTATTACTTCTAAAGAATTATTATTGTTGGACCCCCTGGTGCACGCCCCCCGCCCAAAACCTAGGCCGCAGCTACATTTTCATCATTTTTCTGCGAAAGCTTCAGAAAAGTGGATTACCCCCGGATCCGGTTTTTTGTTGACGCTCGTTTTCCCTTGCAAAAAACAATAGAAAATGAAAATTCTTGTTCTTAGTTGATCAAATTTCAAGAATCCCTTGCAAAAAATAAGGTAAAGTGGACATTCGCGCTCGCAAGACGAAATCCTTCCAAAACCTTAGGTTTCGTAGCGATTTTAACATAAAAACATCAAAAACCCAATGGTTTTTTAAGAAAAAATTGTCAAAATGTCCTTCCGCGCGCTCTTGCGGATTCATAGGAAACACACCACTTTTTAAACATTTCTGTCAAAAGGGTCTTTGCGTGCTACTTCTTCAGGTGCTTTGAACTTCTCCAACAACGGTTGCGCGCCTGCGAGGGCCACCATCCCTTGCAAAAAATGAGACGAAGTGCACATGCGCGCGGCCGCCGCGCGCGCATGTCGAAATCCTGCCAAACACAATGGGTTTTCAATAATTTCAAGATGCGATGTTCAGAAAACATATGAAAACGCACTACTTTCTCATCCGAAAAATCTCGAAATCCATTCGCGGTCTCTTGATGAATCTTTAAAACCCAAGATGGCCCCAACAGGCGCGCAAGATGGCCCCAAGAGGCGTCCATGAGGCCCAAAGAGGCGCCCAAGATGGTCCCAAGAGGCTTCAAGAGGACTCCAAGAGGCCCCCAAGAGGTTCCAGAGAGGCTCCAAGGTGGCTCCAAGAGACCCCCAAGATGGCCCCAGGAGGCGTTCTAGAGGCCCCAAGAGTCCGCCGTGAGGGTCCAATAAGCCCCCAAGAGGCCCCAAGATGGTTCCAAGGAGCCCCCCAAAGGCTCTCAAGTGGACCCTAAACCGCGCCAGGAGGCTTCCCCCCTTCCCCAAGTTAGAGTAGGATCATAGCGCCATGAGTCTATGAGCAATGCATGCGTCATCCTTGGGACTGTATAACATCAGTGTAACACATGTACTTCTGTAATCGCATCCCCACGAATTTGCCCCAAAAATGTAACCAACTATCTTGGCACTGCGTACCATCTCACGTGTACCGTGTACCACATCATATGTAACAGATGTGATCAACCTCTGTGGGTGTGTACCCCACGCCAGTGTAGTAGCCAGGGTCGTCCGCACGCCACGAAGTGAAGTGTCCCAACGTCATAGGGCGGGAAGCTGGGTGTGGGTGGTCTCGAAGAGTCGTTTGGATATTTGGTAGAGCTTGAACGGCCCCCCCACGAAGTGGGGGTATTGGCTGGTGTCGCAAGAAAACCCTGGCACTGGGGAGAACACTGAGCGTTCGGGTAAAATGATTGTTGTTGTTGTTGTTGTTGTTGTTGTTGTTGTTGTTGTTGTTGTCGACTTTGGGGGGCCACCCGGGGGCTCCTCGTCGCCACGGCCCGATCCGCCTCGAAGTCCCAGTTTTGGACGCACTCCGAGAGGTCCGGGGGCGGAGGTCTGACCCCCCGGGCCCGACCTCCGCGCCGCGAGAAAACCAGCTCTCGGGGGCGGAAAAGAGGGGGGTGATGACTAGGGGGGGGTGGATATCATGGCGGGGGCCATGATCTTTCCACAGATTTCATGGCGCCGTTTCTTATTTCATTACGTCTTGAGTCTTTGGCCCCCCCGCTGGGCCGCGCACATGCCGCCGGTCACGATTTGCGCCCCCCCCTCTTGGACACCCCCCTCTTGGCCGCTCCCGAAGCTCGCGACCGGAGGTTTCTCGCCGTTTTCTGTGCGGCCTCCGGGCGCCTTCCTTCTCGGGTGGACCCAGAAGGGGGTCCAGCGACACGGGGGAGGTGCAACAGATTGAGTGCAACAGATTTGTGGGGTTGCAGCACATCTGGGGGCTTGCAACACACTCCAGGGCGTAAATGTTTTGTTGGACATATTCCCGTGCAGTACGGACCCCCTTGTGGGGCACCCGAACTTTCGCAGGGACCCGCCGGGCCGTCGAGGGACGGCCATCGGGGTGGGCAGGGTGTGCGGGGCCGGGCGGGCCGCCCAGACTCAGAGACCCCCGACGTCGTGTTTTTTTTTCGCAGCCACGACCCCCAGAATGATGGGCTTGTCTCCCACCACCACCACTATATGTTGGAGGGGGAGGGGGTCCTCCTCCTCCTTCTCCACTTCCTCCTCCTCCTCCTCCTCCTCCTCCTCTTCGTCCTCCTCCTCGTCCTCCACCTCCTCTCCCCCTCCAGCTTATGGTGGTGGTGGTGGTGGAAAACAGGCCCATCACAGAAGTCTGGACCCCCTCCCCGCGGGGCCCGCGTTGCATCCCGGGTCGCTTTTCGACGGTCCCTGGGCCCGGGGAGGGCCCTTTTTTTTTTTTCTCTCCAGGAAGCAGTTCCGAATATCTCTCCGCCCCTGCGCCGCTTAAAATGAATCCTCTGGTCTCTCGTGCGGTCCGTTGCACCTAATTGGCCTGGAGGCCGAACAAATACCGAAACACCGCCCGTCGTGTCTTTGCACGGCGCGAGGGGGTCTCGTGCGGTCCGTTGCACCGTTAGCCTGCAGGCCGAAAATAGCGAAAAGCCGCCCGTCGTGTCCTTGCGCGGCGCGAGGGGGTCTTTGGGGTGGGCGGGGCTGGGCGGGGCTGGGCGGGGGCGGGCGGGGCCGGGCGGGGCTGGGCAGGCCGGGGGGGGCCCGCGGGAGCGCTCTCAAGCGCTGCGGCGCCAGGCGGGGCGCCTGGTCGCTCTGGGCGGCGGGCGCCCGGCCGCGGCGGCCGCGGGCCGGCAGCTGGAGGCCCGGCTTGCCGCCGGGGGGGTCCATATCCTTGACCTTCCAGGAGGGCAAGAAATAGCAACAGGACGTCGACGTCCTAATTCCTGTCAAGTTTTGAGGCAGTCCAGATAGGTCTATAGGTCTGGAGTTCTATTTTTTAGCACTCTGGAAGGTCAGGGATGGTATCCGCCGCCTGGGTCAATCAGGGGCAACGATCAACGCCCGAAATGGGTCCGGAAAGAATGGGTACAATGCCCAACAGCAGTTCCTGTTCATTTTGAGCAGGACTCGCTGTCCACGCCGCCGCCGCCGGGGGGGTCCACATGTCGGGCCAGACGAAAGGGGGGGATTGGGGAAGGGGGGGTTACGACATCTGCTGCATGCAGCTGGTTTCGGCCCCACCGAGGGGCCCATTCCTCGAGATACAGTCGCCTCCCGGCGCCGGGAGGCGCCGGGGAAATCAGCTACGTGAGCTGATTCTCACCCCCCCCCTTTGCTATCCCCCCCTTTCGCCCGACCCGAATATGGCATCCGCCGCCTGGGTCAATCATCTGGGTACGGAAAGAAGGGGTACAATGCCCCACAGCAGTTCCTGTTCATTTTGAGCAGGACTCGCTGTCCACGCCGCCGCGGCCTGTGTCCATTCGAGACAGGAGGCCGCCCGTCCAACAGCGGCCGCTGTTGGTTTGGGACAACATGTGTTGTCGGGCATTGTACCCATCTTTTCCGTACCCATTTCGGGCGCCCAAAAATCAGCGGCAACGATCGGGGGGGTCTGCACCGACCCCCAATCGCCCATTGATCGCCGATAGGGGTCCGATAGCCCCCACCTGCCCAGGAACGTGCGGATTCATGATCGGGGGGCCTATCGCCCATCTGTCGGCGATGTATCGCCGAATCCAGGTCGATGCATCCCCCCCTATGCCAGTCCCCCCCCCTCGTTGCCTCTCAGTCAAGAGTGGCGAGCGTACCCGCGGGCGCGTGTCCGCGCCCTCACGGTCTGGATTCCGGGGCGCGATCCCCAGACTTCTCCGCGTTGTGAACGAAGTCACGACGGGAGGCTTTTCGCCATTTTCGGCCTCCGGGGGGCCCTCACCGGGCCCCGGACCGTCAAACATCAAATCGGAACGAGACACCGGTCCTGGGGAAGGGGTCCAGGCCTCTGGGGGGGTCGACGCTGTGAAAAAATCACGACGTCGGGGGTCTGGGATACGCGGTCGCTCGGATGCGCTCCGCCAGGGGCATTCGCGAAACAAAACGCCCGGTTTTCCCCGCGGGGCCGCGGCCCGGGGGCCCCGCCCGCAGGGCTGCGGATGCGGAGATGGCTGCGCCCCTGGGTGGCCCCCGGCGGGCGTGGCAGGTGTGGTGTGGAGCTGTCTGCCCGCCTCGCGGGCGGAGAAGTACAGCCGGGGCCCTGCAGAAGGAACCCTTCTCGTTGGGGAGGGGCTCGGTGTTCCTTAATTGTTTCGCAGCTTGCCTTAGATTCTCCTTACGGTTTCGATGCGAAATCGAAGTTTAACCTTTGGAAAATAGGGGCCTCGTTCCTTATTTAGGGTTCCTTAGGTCAACGCCCCGACTGTACCTCCTGAGACTCGGACGTTGCAATCTTCTGTTCGCTTGCTCGCCTTCGCCCAGTTTTTCGGGCCCACTGGGCCATCACCGGTCGATCCAGCTCGAAAACTGCAGCAGACCTGCAGGGCCCAGGGCTCCACGCGTGTTTTTTTCGCGGTGCTGGCCTCCAGGCACCCGACGAGGTGTTTTGTTTTCAACTGGCCCTCAGGCACCCGACGAGGCGCTTCTTTTCCACTCCGCGGCCCCAGGGAGGTCCCGGCCCCTTCCACGGGAGTGCTCAGCTCCTCGTCAGGGGCCCGCTCTCTTCGTCGGGCCCGCGGGTCGCGATAACGGTCCCCATGGGGCCGGAGACGAGGAGAAGTGCCCGGATTGGAAGAATCATGTTCCTGAGGCCAGACGTTGCAACAAAATTTGCGACATCTTGGGGAATCGCGACCGGAGCCCCAGACCTTCTCTTTCTGCGGGGGTTTTCCAGCCAGACCGATCTGCGGTGGTCCTGGGGCCCGAAGCCAGCCGAAAATGCTCAGTATGGACCAATTGAAGCGTCTGGGTCTCAGGGGTCGTCCCCAGACATGCGATGTCCTGATTTTTCAGTGCGGGGTCCCAGATGTCCCGACCCTTTCCCCAGGGCGGGTTTGTCGTCCCGAGTCGTCGCTTGAGGGCCCCAGAAGCCGAAAAAGGGCAAACACCTCCCGTCATGATTTCTCCGACGACGCGAGGATGTCGGGTTCTCCGACGACGCGAGGATGTCGGGGCCCGGGGGTGAAGCCTCCCTCCCTGGAGCTGCCTCGTTGCGAGCTCTGACTGGCGTTTCGAGGCGGACCCAGACCCCCTTTGTGGTGTTTTTGTTCGAAGAAGATGGTGTCTGGGAGCACCTTGACTATGAGGTAGCCCCAGCACAGAAAGTCTACATCGGGCGCAGGCGCTCGTTCGGCTCCAGCTGCAAGACCTCGATGGCAAACTCGCGAGCGGCCTTCGTCATTGTAGCCCTCCTCCGGGACCACGTTTTCTTGTCCCGAGCCGTCTTTCGACGGCCCCGTCGCTCCCGGGGAGGGCCCCCGCAGGCCGATACTGTAGTGGCGAAACGCCTCCCGTCGTGAGTTCTTTCGCAGCGCGAGGAGGTCTGGGGATCCGCAGCCGTGGCGACGAGAGCGCCCCGCGAAGCCTTCCGTCGCGATTTTTTCGCAGCGGGAGGAGGTCTGGGGACTCACAGCCGTGGCGGCGAGAGAGCGCCCCGCGCAGCCTTCGGGGCGCCCACGAGCGGCCTCGAGCCTCGGCATCCCCCCCGCCCCCCGGGGGGTCGTCGGAGATCTGGGCCCCGTCGCCCGCTGGGGGGGCCTGGGAGCGGCGGGGCTCCCCTTGGCATCGCTCGGGCGTGTGCATGTTTCCTTCGGCGAGGACCATCGAGGAGCATCCTTGATCATTTGGCGGAAAAGCCACGCACGAACCCCCAAAAAAAACACAGGGAATGGACGTCCGAGCGATGGCCAGTCCGTGCATCTCAAGGGCGAAGAGAGGACGTACACGCACGCGAGGGCACGTGGATGTCGAGAGCCTCGACCGGCTCGCGCTGTGACAAAACCACGACGGCGAGGTTTTCGCTATATGTTCGGCCTCCGGGGGGGCCCTCGCCGGGCCCAGGGACCGTCAAGAAGGACTCGGGATGAAGCACGGGTCCTGGGGAAGGGGTCCAGACTTCTAGGGGTCGTGGTTGCGAAAAAATCACGACGTCGGCGGCCTGGGAGTACGCATTGCGCGAACGGTCGTATCACGCGGCCGGTCTCGCGGACTGGGGAGCCGTGTTCGTGTGCGTGGGTGGGCGCGTGCATCCTCCGAGGGGCTCCCTGGCATCAAGAGGGAAGAAAACACACAGACACAACGAGTCGTCGATCCCCAGGAGAAGAGGGGACGACGAGAGTTCAGAACACACGATCGAAGAAACATTGGGGATCCTGGATTTTGTGCCCGTTCACGCGTGTGTCCCTGGGCCCCTTCGGTGTAGCCCGCGGAGCTGCAGAAGCCCTCCGCCGGCGGCGGGGGGCTCAGTTTGGAACATTTTTTGGGGCACCAGGACTCACTAACTATCCGATTCCCCTCCCGTCTCTGGCCGACTGGCCGACTCCCGTCTCTGGCCGACTGGCCGACTCCCCGACTTCCCGACTGGCCGACCTTCCGCTTGGGGAGTCGGAAAGCTCACTCCGGTGCCGCACAACTTCTGCTTCTCGCCCGGGGAGGCCGACGGCCGCTTCCGCATGCTCGGCGCGTCGCCGGCCGCCATCGGGGAGAGCCGCGAGAGGGCCGCGCGGGCAGGGGCGCTGGGGCGCCCCCAGGCCCAGACCCAAACGTGATCGCGTCGTGGAGCAGGGGAGGAGGAGGAGGAGGAGGAGGGAGGAGGGAGGAGGGGAGGGAGGAGGGAGGAGGGAGGAGGGGAGGAGGAGGAGGAGGAGGAGGAGGAGGAGGAGGAGGAGGAGGAGGAGGAGGAGGAGGGAGGAGGAGGAGGAGGAGGCGGAGGAGGAGGAGGAGGAGGAGGAGGAGGAGGAGGAGGAGGAGGAGGAGGAGGAGGAGGAGGAGGAGGAGGAGGAGGAGGAGGAGGAGGAGGAGGAGTAGGAGGAGGAGGAGGAGTAGGAGTAGGAGTAGGAGTAGGAGTAGTAGTAGTAGTAGTAGTAGGAGGAGGAGGAGGAGGAGGAGGAGGAGGAGGAGGAGGAGGAGGAGGAGGAGGAGGGAGGAGGAGGAGGAGGAGGAGGAGGAGGAGGCCCAGATTTGATCGCGTCGCGGAGCGAAGCATCACGGCGGGAGGTCGGCGGCCGTGGTCGGCCTCTGGGCTCCTTGCCGGGCCCTGGGGCCGTACAGTCAACCCGCACAGTAAGGATGATGGCTCTGCGCGCACGAGATGGGCATGGAAAGAATGGGTACGATGCCCAACAGCGGATCTTTTTCGTTTTGAACAGGACTCGCTGTCCACGCCGCCGCGGCCTGTGTCCATTCGAGACAGAAGGCCGCCTGCCCAACAGCGGCCGCTGTTGGTTTGGGACAACATTTGCTGTTGGGCATTGTGCCCATTCTTTCCGTACCCATTTCGGGCGTCCAAAATGGCAACCTTTCCAACGGTACCCTTGAATCCTTGCCTCCTCGGTCCATCCTTGAATCCTCACGTGTAGTGCCACCCGTGTTCTGTTGCTCCCTGCTTCGAAAAGGGGTCCAGGGGCATGGAGTGCTCGGCATGGTGCAACCAAGAGGTTGCATTTGGGACGCGTCTTTTTCCTCATCTGTGGTGTCGTGCGAATATCGTGCGCTGGAACAAATCCTTGGCCACTTTCGTTGGCCGTGCCCCGCTCGAGAAGCTTCGACATGGACCTCCGAGGCCCTCGCATCCTCACCGCGCACCCTTCTGATACGGGTCGGCTGTAAAAGCAGAACGGCGCAGCATGGAACCCCGGCCCAATGGGGGAGGATCGGGACTCCCGGGGGACCCCGCCCTGGAAAACAGCAGGCCGCGCCGCATGTCCGGGGCGCCCACGGTCCCAGCCGTGGGGCGCCCCGGAAGAGTCCAAGGCTCGTCGCGGGGCGGAGGGGGGGCATTATTACAGGACGCTTGAGATTGTGGTTGGGTCGGGCCTGTCCCTCTACAGGGGGAATATTCAAAACAGTGAAACAATAGTCCGGGGACGATAAAAACCATTTTGTCCTTTTTTTTAAAAACAAATTGTCCTCCAAACCATTATTCAGCCACGCGCAGAGGGGGGTGAGGGGAGGGGGGAGGGCTTCTTAGGAGCACCCCTGCTTCTTAGAGGGCGCGGGCCTTATATCTATAGATGTGAGGCCGGCGCCCTCTGAGAAGCAGCCTCCTTCTAAGAAGCCCTCCCCCCCTCCCTCCACCCCCTTGTGCGCGCCGCCGAATGATAGGACGCTTGAGATTGTTCACCACCTACCAAACCACCCCAACCCAACCCGAAGGCTCAGATTTGCCCTCCATTTCCAGTGGGGCGGTCGCGGAACATCGAAAAAACACGTATGGAACCCTTACCCCCCCCAACCCGAAATTCGGGTCTTCGGGTTGGGTTGGGGTGGTCTGGTAGGTAGTCAATTGTGGCGTCGCAGTTTGTTCGAGCCGGGCGTTCGCGCTCGGCTTCGGGCGCGGGGGCCTCACGGATCGACGGGCGCCTCGGAGAAGTCCGAGGCTCGTCATGGGGCGGAGGGGGGGCATTATCACAGGACGCTTGAGGTTATGGTTGAGTCGGGCCTGTCCCTCTACAGGGGTAAGATTCAAAAACAGTAAAAAAAATAGTCTGGGGACGATTTCCTTTCAATACCATTTCTGAGCGTTTTGGAGTATTTTTTTTTTACATTTTTTTATTTTCCCCCCAAAATCCCCCTGTATGGGGGACACGCCCGACTTAGGATTGTGGCGTCGCAAGTTGTTCGAGCCGGGCGTTCACGCTCGGCTTCGGGCGCGGGGGCCTCACAGGTCGGTGCGGCTCGAACAGGGGCGCGAAAAGGATGGGTTCGGGGTCTCGCTCGGCCGTGCCTGTCTGCGATGTTTTTTTTTTGTGGTTCACGCCGTCGGGTCTCAGGGACCGCTGGGCTGAGGGCGTCGTCCCTGGCCTCCCCGCATGGCCGACCTCGACCCCCCTAGCATTAAGTCGGGCCTGTCCCCCATACAGGGGGATTTTCGACGAAAAGTTGAACATGCCCCCAAAATAGTCCAGAAATAATCCGAAAATAGTCTGGAGACTATTTTTTGAATACTTTTTGACCTGTTTGGGGTATTTTTGGGGTATGTTTAATTTTTCGTCGAAAATCCCCCTGTAGGGGGACACGCCCGACATAACCCTAGCAGTGAGGACCCGCGCGCGGTATTTGAGAACGGGCGGCCGTGCGCAGGTCATCATCGCTGGGGCATCGGGACCGGCACTGGGCGATCGCCAGGGGCGGTTTCCTCAACCCAGTGGCTGTGGGTCGAGTTTCTCTCTCGATCTGTACGCGAGTCATCCTCGCCGACGCTGACCACTGCTTGGGGATCGGACCCCAGCCGCCTTCTCGACAGGAGCCATAAGAAACCAGCGAGATCTGGATGAGGAGAAGAACAACAAAAAGTGGTTTTGTGGGTCGAGTCGGGCGGGGCTAGGTCCCAGGTAGATCGTTCCAAAGAGTTCCAAAGCGCTCTCAGAGCGCTCTCTGGATCGCTCTGGAACGGCCGCTGCGCCCTTTACATCCCTCAGCACCGCTGGCCCTCGGAGATCCCCGAGTTGCCCTGGTCCGATTTTGTCCTAGTCCTTGGGTCCCGGACTTCGGTAGCAAACACTGGGAGCCTGGCATACCCTTTCATCAATCCTGCCCTTTAGCGTCGATCAGCGTCGATTGGCGTCTGGGAGTCGATCCACGTGGTGCCGATCTGGCGTCGGCCAGCATGGATTCGCGTCGATCTGCGGTCGACCAGCGTCGATTCCGCGAGAGCCGACAAGATAATACGGGAGGCTCCCATGCAAGATGGTATTGGGGACTCCCACGAGTTGCCACAGGACCAGACCTGGATGCCTGCACTTTTCTACGGGGCCCCCGGAAGTCCGGGGCTGGCTTTTCGTCCGGATCTGTTTTTTGGGGGGGCGGCCTCCGGGGCCCAGCAAGGGGGCCCCCAGAGGCCGAGCACGGCGCGAGCCTCCCGTCGCGGTCTTTCCACGGCGCGGCTGTCGAGGGAAGCAGGCGCGGTCAAAACTCATCGTAGGGGCGCACGGATGCCCTGAGGGTGCCCCTGCATCCTTGCCTCTGCGGCCCGCCCTTCGCGGTGTCCACTGGCCAGCCCTTCAGGATGTTGGCAGTCCGCGGAGACAACTGGGCTCTTCTTGGGCCCAAGCCGCTGGGCTTCAAGCCTCCTCTCAGTCGACGGCGAGTCTGGTAGGAGGAAGTCCAAGTGGGACCCAGGGGCTCCATCTGGTGGGCCTCCAGCTGCCCTCGACATCATTGCGCCGTGAAGAAACCATTACGGGAGTCTTTTGTTTTTCCTTTTCTTCCTCCCACCTCCTCAACCATCCTTTGGTGTTGGGCCCTTGTTTTGGTGTTTGGTCCTCCCGCTCCTCCCTCCTCTCTCCTCCCTCCTCCCCCTCCTCCCTCCTCCGCAGTTCGTCTCTCCCACCCAGGGCAGCGTTTCGTGACAGGGAGCTCCACCAAAGGTCTCAGTGGCGGAACTTGTATGCGGTTCCTGTGCCCAATGCGGTGTCTCGTAGCCCCCTAGGGAGCTCCACCGAAGGTCCCAGTGGCGGAACTCGCATGCGGTTCCTGCGCCCAGTGCGGTGTTTCGTGGCCCCATAGGGAGTTCCACCGAATGTCCCAGTGGCGGAACTCGCATGCGGTTCCTGTGCCCAGTGCAGCGCTTCTTGGCCCCATAGGGAGCTCCACCGAAGGTGACAGTGGCGGAACTCGCATGCGGTTCCTGCGCCCATTGCAGCGTTTCATGGCCCCATGGGGAGCTCCACCGAAGGTCCCAGTGGCGGAACTCGCATGCGGTTCCTGCGACCAGTGCAGCGTTTCGTGGCCCCATGGGGAGCTCCACCGAAGGTCCCAGCGGTGGAACTCGCATGCGGTTCCTGTGCCCAGTGTAGCGTTTCGTGGCCCCGTAGGGAGCTCCACCGACGATCCCAGTGGCGGAACTCGCATTGCGGCGCACCACTCACATTTCTCGCGGCCCCGTAGTGCGTTCCGCCTAAAGCACAAGTGGCAGCGCCCATATGGCGGCCCCGCCCGCATATCTTTCGTATGCTTCATGGCCCCATGAGGAGATCCCCCGACGGCGACACCCGAAACGACGGTACTCACAACTGCATGTGGCTCGGTCCTTCGCCAAGCTGTATCTATATATATATATATATATATATGTATATATATATATATATATATATATATATGTATAACACATTTTTCTGCCACGAGGGGCCCTCACCTGGCACCGGGACCGTCACAAACGAGTCAGGACGAAAGAGCCGGTCTCCAGGAAGGGGCCGAGACCTTCGCGGAGACTTTTTTGATCCGCGGGTCGAGAGCGCACCTCTTCCGGTCGAAGCTAAGCGTGCCGCGCACAGCTTGAATTAGCGAGAGGGAGGCAGCAGGAGGGGCCTCACATCACGTTCGCGGAGACACGCTGTGAACAAGCCACGGCGCCGGACGTTTGGGTGGAAGGGGCCTCTCCTGGGCGCGCTTTGCGCGCCAGGCGTGGGGTGCGGGGCCGGAGGCCTGACGCCGTCGGTGGACCGTCCGCGGACGGCCGAGAGTTTCGTGCCTTCGTGGCCGTCTGGCTCTCCCGGCCCATGCCGAGGGACCTGCCAGGGCCGCTGGCCGGGGTGCTGATTGACCTCTCCGTGCCCTCGGAGGAGGATCGAAGGAGGATAATTCAAGCAGTGGCGAAGCGTCTTGGCTCGCCTATAGCCCCACCAAACAATGTTCTGAGAACCTTCTGTGGTTTCCACGAAATGTTCTTAGAACATTTCTGGCTGGGACTGTCTTGTTCTAACACATCGGGAATAGCTCCTAAGAACATGGTTTTTGCTCTTAGAACGTCTTTGGGTACTAAGAACATTTCGTGGTAGGACTATAGGAATGCCGGGACGGTCGGTCCCTGCTCAAGGATCGAAGGAGGATAATCGCACACAGCCAACCGCAGCGATTCGGAGCTGGGCGCGCGGATTTCTCGGAGCTGCGCCGGGGGCCCTGGCGGCGTCTCCCGCGCCGCCCCCGGCGCGCTCCGCGCGCGGGGGAGGGGGGCCCCGCGCCGATCCGAGAAATCCGCGCGGGGCTCTGGCAGACCGTGCTTCTGCCTCTTTTCTTCTCGTCTCTTCTCTTCTTTTCTCTCTCTCCTCTTCTCTCCTCTCCTCTCTCTCCTCTCCTCTCCTCTCCTCTCCTCTCTCCTCTCTCTCCTCTCCTCTCCTCTCTCTCTCCTCCTACTCTTCTCTCCTCTCCTCTTCTCTCTCGTCTCTTCTCTTCTCTCTCTTCTCTTCTATTCTCTTCTCTTCTCTTCTCTTCTCTTCGCTTTCGCTTCGCTTCTCTTCTCTTCTCTTCTTCTCTTCTCTTCTCTTCTTCTTCTCTCTTCTCTTCTCTTCTCTTCTCTCTTCTCTTCTCTTCTCTTCTCTTCTCTTCTCTTCTCTCTTCTCTTCTCTTCTCTTCTCTCTCTTCTCTTCTCTTCTCTTCTCTTCTCTTCTCGTCCTCCTCCTCTTGTCCTCCTCCTCTTCCTCCTCTTCCTCCTCTTTCTCCTCTTTCTTTCTCTTCCTCTCCTCCTCCTCCTCCTCCTCCTCCTCTCGTCCTCCTCCTCCTCCTCCTCCTCCTCCTCCTCCTCCTCCTCCTCCTCCTCCCGATGCTTGCGCAGCCTCTGCTTCCCCCAGAGGAGGAGGACCCGGACGAGGCCCTGGACCTGCGGAGCGACCGGGCCGTCGGGGTCCCCGCGTGGGAGTGGCTGCGGAGCGCGTCCGCCGCCGAGCTGGCGTGGGTGCTCGACGAGTTCGGGGGCCTGCACGACCCGCTGGTGGCGGAGCTCGGGGGCAACGTGTAGGGTCGGGACGACCGACATGGGCACGGAAAGAATGGGTACAATGCCCAACAGCAGTTCCTGTTCATTTTGAACAGGATTCGCTGTCCGCGCCGCCGCGGCCTGTGTCCATTCGAGACAGAAGGCCGCCTGCCCAACAGCGGCCGCTGTTGGTTTGGGACAACATTTGCTGTTGGGCATTGTACTCATTCTTTCCGTGCCCATTTCGGGCGTTCAAAAGCTCGGGGGCAACGTGTATGGGGGGGGGATTGGCTCAGGGCGCCTTGAGGTGAGGCTTCGGGCTCGGGTGCAGGCTCTCGGGAGCTGTCATCGCTTCTCGGCGATCCTCCCGCCTCGGGGTGCTCTTCAGCAGCTGCGCCTCGCCGGGAGCGTTCCAGGGGTGTCCCGATCGTCCCGAAGGGCCGCCAGAGAGCCGAGTCATGACCAACAAAAATTCGGGGCAACGTGAGGGGGGGGATAGGCCCAGGGGGAGATGCATCGACCCCCAATCGCCCATTCATCGCCAATTGCGGCCCGATAGTCCGCCCCGACCAGAAACGCGTGCGGATTCGCCATCGGTGGCCTATCGCCGATGCATCGGCGAGGCATCTCGCCTATCGGCGAGGCATCGCCGATCCCAGGTCGATACTTTCCCTCCTGAGCCTGTCCTCCCATACAGTCGGGGTGCTGAAGAAGGAACCCTTTTCGTTGGGGAGGGGCTCGGTGTTCCTTGATTGTTTTTCTGTTTGCCTTGGGTGTTCCTTAAGTTTTCCATCGGAAGGCGAAGTTTAACGTATGGGAAAAAGCGGCCTCGTTACTCACACAGAGTTCCTTTGATCAACGCCCCGACTGTACCTAGGCCCATCTTTTCATCGAGGGGGCCCTCAGAGCTTTGGGCCCTTCCCCCAGAGCCGGCTGCTCGTCCCGAGCCGTGCTCTGACAGCCTGCCCTGCAAGGGCCCCCCGATGCCGAGAGCAGGGAACAACACCTCCAGGCCTGCTTCTCTTCGCGACGCGGTGATGTCGGGGCCGGGGGGGGGTAAGCATCGATCCCTGGACCCGTCTCGGGGCGGCGGCCTGCAGCCGTGGCCGCGAGAGGGAGCGCCCCGGGAAGCCCCGAAGCGCCCCCCCACAGCCTCGAGCCTTTTGCTGTCTGGGAAAACCCTTCCGCCGTTCTTCACCACTCACCAAACCACCCCAACCCAACCCGAAGGCTCAGATTTACCCTCGATTTCCAGGGGGGGGGGGGTCGGGAAACATTGAAAAAACACATGTGGAACCCTTACCCCCCCAACCCGAAATTCGGGTCTTCGCGTTGGGTTGGGGTGGTCTGGTAGGCAGTCAGTTCTTTTGCTTCACGGCGCGAGGCCGTCGAGGCACCGCTGCCCCTCGCAGGAGCGGCTGGCGCAGGCGGTGCTCTGCCACGGCCGGGCCTGCGGGCCGCGCGGCGCGTCCCGGCGCCAGCTGGCGCAGCTGTGGGAGAGGCTGGGGCCCGAGCTGGAGCTGGAGCACCCGCACCTGCGGCTGGGGCAGCTCCTGCGGGCCGTGCGCGCCTTCGTCAACCAGGACCGGCTCGGAGGAGCCAGAAGTCCAAGGGCGCCCTCGAGGGCGCGGAGTTGTTCGCGCTTTGCGCTTCGCGGTTCGGCTCCGGTTCCTCCTCTTCCTCCTCTTCTCCCCTGGGAGGCGGCGCGAGAGCGCGAAGTGATTCGCACTTCGCGCTTCGCGCAGCGCGAAGCGCGAAGCTGGGAGCCCTTGAAGTCATGGTGACCATTCTGGTTGACCCAGAAGGGGGTCCAGCTGAGAGGGGGCTGTGCGACAGATTTGGTGTCATAGATTTGCGGGGTTGCAGCAGATCAGGGGCGCGCAGTGCATTCTGGTGCGCAGATGGATTGCCGGGTTCTCGCGTGCAGTGCACTGGCTGCAATACAATGCAGTGCAACTCTCTTGCGCAATGCATTCACAACACTATCGCCCCACATCTGCTGCACCACCCCCTTGCAGCTGGACCCCCTTTTGTGTCAACTAAAACCATCGCCCCCGCAGTTGTGGACAAGAGTGAGGGGGCGGCGGGGTCGTCGGCAGTCTGCGATGCTCCGAAGAAGCCCGGCCGCAGGCGCCGATTATTTACACATCACGCAACGAGCCCGCCGCAGGCGCCGCATTCTCGTCAAAGCAATGTGGGTGGGTCGCGGGTGGGTCGCGGGGGGGGGGAGCGAGGGGGCCAAACGTCATTTCACCATCCCTGGGTGCGTGGGTGAATAGAGCCCCCCCCCCAAAACGGTGTGACCACACCGCGAGAAGGGTTGGTCACTGCACGGTCCGTTACCGCACGGTCTTGGGACCTCAGAGGCCCCAGTCGCCCAAGACATCCTCGGAGAAAGACTCGACTCCCCACGCCGTGCGGTGACCCCGAGTCCCCACTGGCTGCCCGAGTGGTCACCACACCGCTCTGGGGCCCTCCGAGTCACCCACGCGCCCAGGGACGGTGTGTGAGCGCTCGGCCTCTCCCCCCCCCCTCGCCGAGCGACTCCCCAGCGACTCACCCCGCGACCCACCCCGCGACCCACCCCGCGACCCACCCCGCGACCCACCCCGCGCACGCCCCCTCACTCTTTACCCGCAATTGTGGGGTGCTGCCTGGTGGTAGAGCCAATATTCGAACAAAAACGGTCGTGTGTGTCGCTCGTGTGTGTGTGTGTGAGTGTGTGTGTGTGTGTGTGGGCGTGTGTGGCCGGCCCGCTTGGCCCTCCGCCCGCGGGACGGCGGCCGCCGCTCCGCGGCGCTGCGCGGCGCTCCGCGGCGCCGCCTGGCGCAACAAAAATTAGCCTGACGAAAGACCCAACCATAAGTAGTTGTGAATACCGCAATTGTGGATATATTCTTCGGTGGCGCTCCCTATGGGGCCACGAACCGCATGAAGGGCGTGCCGAAATGTGTGGCGGGGGCACACAACGCGAAGGAAAATTATATTTCTGATTACGAGAGACTGAACGCGGATGAATCTGAACGCGAGTGCGTCTGTTTGTGAATGGGCGAGTCTACGCTCATGAATGGGAGCATGACCAAGCTCAGTGTACTTTCTTTTATGAATGTGAACGGTTTGAGTATAACTGGTTCTGAGTACTTGTGAAATTGACTGTGGCCGCCGCGAGGAGCCCCCCCCAGAAATGCCAATGGCAGCGCCCGCACGCCGCGACACCCGTGTCGGCGCGCCCCTCACGAGGATAGCGCCCGCTTTTCTTATTTTCCTTTCTCTTTGCCCGCGCACTCCAAAGTCCTAGGCCGCGGGCGCAACGCAGCGCGGAGTCCCCGCGACGCGCGCAGGTCGCCGCGGAGGGGTCCCAGCGACGCGCGCGGGTCGTCCGCTGCGCGGAGCACAGAGAGCTAGCCGGCTGGCTGATTGCGGGCAAGGCTCCGGCCGCTGGGCAGAGCGACGACGGGCGAGCGAGGCGCTGGGCAGAGCGCCGCACGGAATCCCCGCGACGCGCGCTGGTCGCCCCGGAAGGGTCCCAGCGACGCGCGCGGGTCGTCCGCAGCGCGAAGCCAGACAAGTAGTTGGACAGTCGAGAGAAGGCGCGGCTCGGGGGGGACGCTCCTCAGGTCAGGCCTCGCGGATAAACTCGGTGAAGCCGAGCTCCCTGGCGAGGGCCGTCGCCTCCCTCCTGCACCGTTTCGTGCGCGCCGCAAACTGCTCCAGATGCCTCCGCAAGCCCTCCGGCGGCCCTGCCAGGAAGAACTCGATGCGCGGCGCCCGCATGAGCAGGAGGTCCTCGTGGCGCGTGGCGCGCGAGAGCAGCACATAGAGCTCCAGCCACCAGTCGTCGTCCTCCTTCTTGCCGTTCCCGACCTCGTGGCGGCCGCAGTCCAGGATCACGCCTGGGCGACGTCGGCCGAGGGAGCAGTGCGCCGGGCAGCCGACGGCCCAGGGCGAGAGTCCGCAGGACCGAGGTCTGGCCGCGGACTGCTCGCGCCCCGGAGGTCTGGTCGTCCCCGGAGCGCCGTTCCCCCGCCCCGTCGCCTTTTCGCATGGTGCGCCCCTGGCGCCGTGCGAGAACGGGAAGCCCGTCCGGGTGACCTTGGAGGTGCGGAAGGTGAACGGCTCCGACGTGCGGGGCTCGATGAACACCAGCGGGCCCGCGAGGTCCATCGTGAGGCTGTCGTCGTGGCGCTGCAGGTCGTCCACGAAGGGCGCGCTCGCGTACTTCTCCATGCGCACCCAGAACCCCAGCGGCAAGCGCCTCAGGTAGATATTCTTCCCCCCGTCTCTCTCTGCTCTCTCGACGTCGTCCCGATCCCGAGGGTCCACGACGACGTGTGAGGGGTGTGCCGAAATGGGGGGTGGAACCGCGTGCGAGCGCAGCCACTGGGGCGTTCGGTGGAGCTCCCTGTGGGGCCACGAAACGTGTGAGGGGTGTGCCGAAAAGAGGGGTGGAACCGCATGCGAGCGCAGCCACTGGGGCGTTTCGGTGGAGCTCTCTATGGGGCCACGAAACGAGTGAGGGGTGTGCCGAAATGGGGGGGGGTGGAACCGCATGCGAGCGCAGCCACTGGGGCGTTCGGTGGAGCTCCCTATGGGGCCACGAAACGTGTGAGGGGTGTGCGAGAATGGGGGGTGGAACCGCATGCGAGCGCAGCCACTGGGGCGTTCGGTGGAGCTCCCTATGGAGCCCCGAAACGTGTGAGGGGTGTGCCAGAATGAGGGGTGGAACCGCAGGCGAGCGCAGCCACTGGGGCCTTCGGTGGAGCTCCCTATGGGGCCACGAAGCGTGTGCCAGAATGGGGGGGGGGGAACAGCATGCGCGCAGCCACTGGGGCGTTCGGTGGAGCTCCCTATGGGGCCACGAAACGAGTGAGGGGTGTGCGAGAATGGGGGGTGGAACCGCATGCGAGCGCAGCCACTGGGGCGTTCGGTGGAGCTCCCTATGGAGCCCCGAAACGTGTGAGGGGTGTGCCAGAATGAGGGGTGGAACCGCAGGCGAGCGCAGCCACTGGGGCCTTCGGTGGAGCTCTCTATGAGGCCACGAAACGTGTGAGGGGTGTGCCGAAAAGAGGGGTGGAACCGCATGCGAGCGCAGACGCTGGGGCCTTCGGTGGAGCTCTCTATGGGGCCACGAAACGAGTGAGGGGTGTGCCGAAATGGGAGGGGGTGGAACAGCATGCGAGCGCAGCCACTGGGGCGTTCGGTGGAGCTCCCTATGGGGCCACGAAACGAGTGAGGGGTGTGCGAGAATGGGGGGTGGAACTGCATGCGAGCGCAGCCACTGGGGCGTTCGGTGGAGCTCCCTATGGGGCCACGAAGCGTGTGAGGGGTGTGCCAGCATGGGGGGCGGAACCGCATGCGAGCGCAGACGCTGGGGCCTTCGGTTGAGCTCCCTTTGGGGCCACGAAACGAGTGAGGGGTGTGCCGAAATGGGTGCAGGGGACGCATGCTGCTGCTGCTGCTGATGATGATGATGAGGATGATGATGATGATGATGATGATGATGATGATGATGATGATGGTGGTAATGGTGATGGTGATGATGCGGAGGATGATGAAGATTATGATGATGATGATGGTGATGATGATGATGATGATGCTGATGATGCTGATTATGATGATGCTGATGATGATGATGAGGAGGATGACAATGATGATGATGATGATGATGATGGCGATAACGGCGATGATGATGGCGATGATGGTGATGATGACGATGATGACGATGATGGCGACGACGATGATGACGATGATGACGATGACGACGATGATGGTGATGATGATGACGAGGATGATGATGACGGAGGAGGGAGGAGGGGGGAGGAGGAGAGGAGAGGAGGACGCGGGGCACCGTCTCGTCAAAATGAGGACCCTGCACCACAGGATGGTTGGGAAAAATTGTGGTAGTGCCAAGATTCCCAGGATGACCTCCGCACCAAAACAAAAGGCATAAGAAAAACAGTTCCAGATTTTCCGCGATTCTCTGTTGCTCCGCACGGGCGTCAGGAACGGGAGCCGCCAGATGCTCCGGAATTCCTGGAAGGTGTCCTGGGCCAGTCGCATCATGGCATCATTCCCGTCCTATTGTTAAGTCGGGCATGTCCCTTTACATGAGGAGTACTCGAGAGTAGTAAGAGACGTAGTATGGGGGCGATTTTCTTACCATTTATGATCATTTTTGAGTTCTTTGACATCTCTGATTTTTCCTCCAAAATCCCATCTGTAGGAGGACATGCCCGACCTAATCCTAGTGGCAGCGCGCGCAAGGGGGGTGGGCGCGAGGGAGGGGGCGGCCTTCCGAGAAGAGGCGACGGGGCCTCTCAGAAGACGAGGTTCCAGGGGGGGCCTCTTGGAATGCCTGGGCCCCTCTTCGATCTCCGACGACGGTCCCCCCACATCAGCACCTGCACTGAAGGGGTCCTGGCGGAGGTTGCAGGGTGTGGCGAAGTTCCCGGCCGCTTTCGGTGGGGGGGCCAGGTTTCGGGCGAAGGGAACTATGCACATGCACCGATCCCGGCAAGGCCCGTCCTTGACCCAGGATCGGTGCATATACCTTCCTGGCCAAGGTAGGAGGGCGTATGCACCGATCCTGGGCTCAGGATGAACCTGGCCAGAATCGGTGTATGTGCATAGTTCTTTTTCCTCTAGGTGTTAGGAAGTTCCCGGCCGCTTTCGGTGGGGGGGCCAGGTTCCCTGGTTCCCGGGTTCCTGGGGCCTTGCAGAGGGCAGGCTCCGGGGGGGGCTTCACGGAACGCCTGGAATCCTTCCAGATCTCCGACGACACGTTTTTTTGCTCCGCCCCCGAGTTTTTGTTTGTCGGTTCCGGTATCGGGGGTACGGTTTTAGACCCTGGGGCCATCAATCAATGATCCGGGTCGAAGGGCCAAGCGCCTGTTGGGGAAGCGGTGGGGGCCTCTCGGGCCACGGACTGGAACAAATCACGTCGGCGGAGGTCAGGGCAAGGAGGTGGCGCGATGGGGCCAGGCTTCTGTGACATGCGGGGAGGCTTCTTGCAGGGCGCGGGGGCCTTCTGAGAAGGGCTCCAGGGGGGCTTGGGCTTCTCAGAGCTCCGACGATGTGATTCTTAAATCCCAGCGTCGTTCCTAGATTTCGGCGCTCGGGGTGCGTTTTCGGGCCCGGGGGCCATCAGCCATGTATCCTCCTGGGGAGGCGATCGGGGCTCTATGGGGCAGCGGACTGAAAAATCAGATCGGCGGATTCAGGCGCAAATAGGGTAGCCCGAGTGGGGCGGCCGTGAATGAGAAGCGGGGAGGCTTTTTGAAAGGCCCTGGACCTTCTTAGAAGGGCTCTGGGGGAGATTCTGAGAATGCTTGGGCTTTCTCAGAAGCCCCTCGCGTGCCTTCCACGAATCAGGAGGGAGCACAAACACAGACACAAAGAATCATCGGTTCCCAGGAACAGATATGGGAAATTGTCGGAAGCGGAAGGGAGAGACGAACCTCCATAATACATTTACATCATACATCTGTCTTTCTTTGAAGTCAATTGTGCCTCGCGCCCGTTCTTGAGCACGACCGTGATCGCACTTGGGCTCAATTTTTCTGGCAGGAGCCACGACCGCATGGCTGCGCCCGAGGACCTGCTCGCAGCAGCTGGGCGGCCCGCGGAGCTCTGCCTGCTGCGCGGCCACCCCTGCCCCGCCCACCTGCCCTGCCCTGTCCAGACCTGCACTCTGACGTGCAGCGGGCCGGCGACCAGCCACGCCGAGGGGGCGGCCCTCGCCGCCGGGCCCGGCTGGCTCACGGTGTGGCTCGCGGCGGCGGGGGGCGGGCCCTGCTGACCTGGGCTGTGGGGTGCTGGGGTGCGCCGGCGGCTCCGCCCAGCTGCGCGCCCGAGGCGCCTGTGGCCGAGCGGCCGTCGTGCTCCTCTGCCGGGCCCGCGACGCCCAGCCAGCTCGCCCTGCGGTCTTGAGTGTGCCATGGCGGCTCGGCGTGCGCTCGACCTCCCCGAGGCGCATGTTCTCGTCGACTTCCCGGGTGATCCAGCAGGATTGCGGTACCACCATCGCCTCCTCATCGTGCAGACGCCCACGCCTGGCGTCTGGATTCGATGCACACCCGACTACTCGGTCCAGCGCATCGATCTCAACGTGCACTGTGTGATCGCGCTCGGGCGGGACGGCCCCTTTCCAGCAGCTCAGCGGAATGAGAGCTACACCTTCGACAGTCCTGTTCCCGATGCCGACCTCGCGCGCGTCCGCCAGCAGGCTCGTGAGCTTGCCCTCGTGTTGGGGCAAGCAGCCCCAGCGGCGGCGGCAGTAGTCGGCGCAGGCGGAGTGTGGCGGGTCGCTGACCCCTCCGCTCGCAGCTTCGGGGATGAGGTGCTGGCCAGCATCGTCTCAGACCCGAACTCCTTCCTCCAGCCGGGCCAGGCCAGCGACGCGCGTTAGTGTCGGGCCACAAGCGCGACCTTCGGGTCGCCGGCGACCCCCGAGACCCTGTCACCAAGGAGCGTTTCGTGACCTCCTCGGAGTCCCTGGGGTTGCAGCACATCTCAGCCGACCCGCCGCCCCGCCCCCGGTGGCCAGCGAGTTACCTTCGAGTTCGTGCGAACCTTGCGCTCCACGGGCATGGAGTGGGTCAGCCACCAGTTGGATTTCGTTCTCAAATCGGGCACCTCGCCCAACAGCAGCATCACTCGCTCACATCGGCGGCTCACCGAGGCCCTCCAGGCCTTCCAGCAGCAGGACATGATGATTCTGCCCAGCCTCGTCGGTGTCGAGATGTTGGTGCGCTACCTAGTGCAGATTGAGATGGCAGTCGCTCGCAACCCTCCGAGCCCCGACTTCCAGGACCTCGACGCTGTTGTCGCCCCTACCGCCAACGACTTTGGCGGCCCCATCCTCCCCGAGCGCGCCGAGGACATCGCGCGGATCCAGAGGGGCGAGGTCGTCGCCCTGAAGCAGCAGCGGCCGTGGCGCGAGGAGACAAGATCCGTCGCGCCCAGGGCTGCGGCCCCGCCTCCTCCGGCGACGGGCGACGGCAGTGGTGCGGGCTCTTGTTTCGGGAGACTCTTCATGGGGGGGGGACCCCATGGGGGGATGGGATCCCCAGGGGGGGGGATCCCATAGGATCCCCTGGGGATCCCATGGGGGGGGGCAGGAGGGGATCCCACGGGGGGGATCCCCTCCTGCCCCCCCCATGGGATTCCCCCCTATGGAGAGTCTCCCGACTGCTTCGGTCGGGGCAGGGGCCGCGGGCGCGGTCGCGGCGAGGGGCGCGGCCGCGGCGGTCGGGGCGGCCCCCCCCGGCCGCCGACGCCTCCTATGGGCGGCTGCCAGCCGGGCCGTGGAGAGGCGGCGCTCGCCCCGGCGCCGCTCGGCCTCTGACTCCTCCGCAGTCCGCTTCTCGGGGGGGGCGCGCGCGAAGCCCAACTGCCCCTCCTCCTCCTCCTCCTCCCCTCCTCCTCCTCTGCCCTCGTCCTCGTCCTCCTCCTCCCCCTCCTCCTCCTCTGCCCTCGTCCACGTCCTCCTCCTCCTCCTCCTCCTCCTCCTCCTCCTTTTTGGACTGGTCGCGCTCACGGCGGCACGGCGGTCCCTCTCCCCTGCCGCTGCGTAGCAGGTCGACGCCGACGGGCGCGGCCCCTCCGCTCTCGCGCGGCGTGCGTCGGCGGTGCGACCAGGCCATCGTGGCTTCGAACGACTTGGACGCTCCGCTGGCGGCCGCGCGGTGCCTCGCCCCGGTTCTGCCGGCGTGCGCCGCCCGAGCATCAGTGCTCCAGCGTGTTCATCAGCGAGTGGCGGCCTTCGGCGAGCCCCTCGGCGTGGGCGGCGATGAAGCGCTTCGTTCTATCCTGAAGTCGAAAGACATCTACTGTGCTCGGCCGTCGCCCGTTCGGCCCCGGCCCCGCCTTCTAAAAGTTCTCGACGCCGGCATCCGACCGCTGCCCATCCGCTCTCTTGTGCCTCCATCGCTGCCCCGAGAAGCTCATCCACCGCTCGCAGGCGGTGCAGGGCGGCATGGTCGAGTCTGGGATCTCAACCTGCAGCGCGACCCGGCCCTGCGGCTCAACCTGTTCAAGCAGCTCGTGCGCGTCGGGCTCGTGGGCGCGCGCGTCCGATGCCGCGCCCGTGCCGGTATCTTCTTTGTCGATGAGAAGGGCGGCGCCCTGCGCGTGGTCATCGACGGCGGGGGCCCTCGGCCATGCGCTGGTGCCCCCCTCAGACCGAGCTTGGCTCCGCCGCCGCGCTCAGCGGCCTCTGCCTTGACGCGGACTTCTTGCTCGAGGGCGGCTCCGGGTACCATGGTGCGGGCGCTGACGTTGGGCGGGGCTTCTACCGGACGCAGTGGTTGAGGATGGCAGCTGGCTCTGCTTCGACTGCCCGATGGCCATCAGCAAGCTCGGCACGGACTGCGTCTGCGACGAGATGAGCCGGAGGTGCGTCAAGGTGAGCCCTAAGACCATCGTGTACCCGTGCTTCCAGGGGCTCGCCATGGGCTGGAGCTGGTCGCTCTTCGTGTGCAATGCCATCACAGTGGGCGTCGCCCGCGTCGGCATCGCCCGTGTGCGGTCCATCCCCCCGACGACGTCAGGATGGTAACCGAGCGAGCTCCCTGCGCCCGACGTGGCGCGGGCGAGCGGGCTGGCCCCTCTTGCGTCGACAACTCGCACGTGGCAGGGTCGCCGCGCAGCCTGGCTGATGCAGCGCTGAAGGCCATTCTGTGCGAGTTCGAGGGGCGCGGCCGGCAGTGCCGCGAGGTCTGCTATGCGACGCGGGATTTCGTGTGTTGCGGCGTGCGCTTCGACTTCTTCCTGGGCCGGGCGGTGCCTCCGCTCGGGCGCGCCTGGCGGACGCGCCGGGCGGTGACTTGCCTGATAGACCGCCGCGGCAGCGCGCCATCGGCCATGGAGGTGTTTCTCGGCCGCGTCGTGTTCCATTGGATCCGCCCTGATCTCCCTATGTCGCATCGTGTACCCATCCAGCGTTTACTGCAAGTTCAGCCTCGAGCAGCTGCGCGAGCTGACCCTAAGGCTCTGATCCCCCTCGCCGGGGTCCCTCGGTGCTAGCTGGCATCCATGGGCGCGCTGCTCCGACGCCAGCATGTGGGGCTACGACGCTGTGGCCACCTCGCACTTCGACCCTGGCGAACTGCGCGACATCGGGGCCCACCGAGAGCGTTGGCGCTTCCTCGCCCTCGACAGGTATGCCGACGACCCAGGCGACCCCCGGGCGCCGAGGTCGCCGCGCTGGCCAGCCCCTCCGCGGCCGGCGACAACGACGCTGCTTTCGAAGGGCTGGGCCAGCCGCCTCCTGGGCGCGGCGCCGAGCGGCGCCGGCGCGTCGGCAGGACTGACTTTTAGGCCGCCGCGGCCGCGGCTTGCCGCGGTGGCATCCCGCCTCTTCCCGACTCGGCCTTCGCTGCGCATCGATGGCAGCTGGTCGTCCGCGGCGCCTTCCTCTTCGCGGCGCCCATCCGCGTCCTCGAGGGCTGGGCGACCTTGCTGGGCCTCAGGCGGGCCGCTCGGTCGGCGGCGGTCCACTGGCCCCGCGTCCTCTCTATAGGCGACAACCTTTCATCGACAACCTTTCTCGATGATGGCCTTCGACAAGGGCAGACGTGCCGGCCAGGTCTTGCGGCAGGTAGCCCGCGAATCGGCGGCTCGACAGCTCGCTGCTGGCATTCAGCGCCACGCCACCGCTACTCCGAGAGCAAGCGGAACACGACCGAGTACGACTCCAGGGCGGCGGGCCGCTTCGAGCTGGCGCCAGGCCAGACGCGGCGAGGAGCCGCCCGCGACTTGCCAGCCGACCCAGCCGACCCCGACCAGTCGTCGACCGCGACTATAAACAAGCGTGGAGGAGTGTCGGCCCCACAACAGTCGTCGACCGCGACTGATATAAACAAGCGCGGAGGAGCGTTGGCCCCACGACAGTCGTCGACCGCGACTGACATAAATGGGCAAGGAGGTGCGTTGGCCCCGCGACCGACGCCGACGACGGGGCATGACCGCATCGCCTCGCAGCTCAGCCCCGCGCCCGGCGCCATCAGCGACGCGCGCTGGAGCTTTGCGCCGGCTGCGCCCGTCTTGCGGCCGCCTGCCTCGACGAGGGTCTCCAAAGCTGGGCCCCAGTCGACATCTCGCGGGGGTCGTGGCGCGATCTGACCGACCCGAGCGTCGTCCAAGTGATCCGCTCTCTGATCGTTCTCCGCGAGGTGTGGCGCGTCCATCTTGGCACGCCGTGCGCCCCCCGTCAGCCCGGCCATTCCGGCCCGTTGCTGGGACAAGCATTTTGCCTCTGCCAGTGGCTCTGTCAAGTTCACGATCGACGCACTTCGCCTCTGCGTTCGGCACGGAGTAAGATGTGCAGTCGAGGGCCCTTCGTCATCCCGTCTGTGGACTTGCGCTGAAGTTACGGCTTTTCTATCCCGCCATCGACATTACGTCGTCGCCATGCACTATTGCCATTACAACTGCGGCTATCTGAAGCCCACCACGATTGTTACCGACCTGAAGCCTCTCCAGGCCCTTGGGTCCAGCTGCGCCCGTGACCATGTTCACGAGATCCTCGAGGGCCTGGTGCGACTCGGCCCTGGACAGGGCACAGTCTGGAAAACTCGTCTAGCAGGTCGGTATCCGCAGGCTCTGGCTCGAAAGTGGGCCAGCGTCTTGCGCGCGTGCGCTCCCTCAGCAGGACTCCCCATGGCTCTCGTCCTGAATGCCGAGGAGAGACTCGTCTGGGTCTGGCAGACGCTGCCAGGTGCTCCGACTGGGAGCGGGCGCCAGACCCCCGTCTGTCCACCCGCTGGCCATCAGGAGTGGAGGCCCGACCTGCTCGACCAGGGCAGCAGCGTCGCGCAGGCGCAGGCTGCCGAGCGTGATCGCAGGCGCCGCTTCGGCCAGCAGACCAGCTCTGCCGCCTGTGGCCAGCTCGCGGCCGCGCCGCCCCCGGGCCACGGCGGGCCGGCAGCGGGCCGCGCGCGACGACGTGGCCCGCGAGGACTTCTTCGCCAGGCGCCGCGTGAAGCCGCTGACGCAGCGGCACTGCGCCCGGGCTGCCGCCGAGGTGCTGCGCTTCGGGGACAAGCGCCGCTATCAGTGGCGCACGGCGCAGCAGAGGGACAAGCTCATGGTGGACTACCTGCATCACATCTTCCTGTCAGGGGAGGGGATCTTCGCCGCGCGCGCAGCCCTGTGCGGGCATGCTTCGATGAGCGCATCAACCTGAAGGACGCGCTGGATGTCCCCCAGGCCCGCCTCGCGCTCAAGGGCTTCTCGAAGGCGGCTCCGGGGGGCCAGCGGGGCCCCTGCCCTTGGCAGGCCGCTCTGCTGATGATTGACCAGGGTCTCGCATCCCGGATACCTCGCGCGTGCATCTTCGGGGCCGCCGTGGCAGCGACCTTAGGCTACCTGCAGCTCGTGGAACTGCTGAGCGTGATGGTCTGCAACGCCACGCGCCTCCGGCACTCCGCGACGTCGGCCCAACCCCAGGTCTCGATTGCCCTGGTGCCAGCCGCTCCATCGGACTGCCCGCCCTCCGTGACCGCGAAGTCCAGCGAGCGCGACGACGCGGTTACCTGCGGCGCAGGCGCGGCATCGAGACGCCGGGCTGCCCGGCTTCTTCGGGACCCCAAGGCGGCCGCGCCGCCCGCCGGCCCGATCTTCCCATTCGCAGCCCGTGAGTTCGAGGTCCTTTTGACAAAGCTATCTGTTGCTGCTGGTTTGCAGCGGCTGCGGCTGTGCCCCCGCGCTTTGAGGTGCGGGGGCGCGTCGACCGACTTTTCCCTCAGGTGCCGCGCCCTCGCCGAGGCGCAGCGCCATGGCCGTTGGAAGTGCGGCGCCATCGTGCGCCGCCACGAGAAGACCGGTCGCCTCGCGCGCCAGCTAGCGAAGACCAGCTGTCTGCCGCTGCTCTCATTAACCGGGGACTTTCTGGCAAGTCCTTTCTCAGTTTTGGTAGCTCATTGTCAAGGTGATCGCTCGCCATATCCCAATGCGGGGAAATATGGGGTGATCGAGTTTGCTAATCTGGTGCATTATTTTGTATGATGAGCTTCTCTCAGTTGGCAAATAATTTTGATTCTCTGTATGCCTTCGGCATCGCGATGCGTTGTCCAAATATCCCGTGCTCGGGGGCTTTCGCCGTTCTCTCTTCTTATCCCGTGCGCGGGGGCTATCGCCATCCCTGGTCGTGCGCGTAGGCCCTTGCATAATGTTTTCCTTTGCAGTTAATTGTGCCTCGCGCCCGTTCTTGATCACGACCGTGATCGCAGTTGTGTTCATTTTTTTCGGTCCCGTCCGCCATCCCAACCGCCTCACTGGGGCGAGCGAGTTTGCTAATATTGTGTATTACTTTGTACGATAAGCTTCTATCAGTTGGCAAATCACTTTGATGTTTTGTATGCCTTCGGAATCATTGTCCACCTATCCCGTGCGCGGGGGCTTTCGCCACTCTCGCTTTTTATCCCGTGCGCGGGGGCTATCGCCATCCAGGGTCGTGCGCGTAGTCCCTTGCATTATTTATACATACGTCTACTACATAGAAATATGGGGTCTTGTACATGTATATATATATATATATATATATATATATATATATATATATATAGGTGTGTCTATATATATATATGTGTGTGTGTGTGTGTGTACATCGAAATATGGGGAACCTTGGGATTTGTATCTATGCTTTTGTGTGTCCGTGGGCCCCTTCAAAAAAAAAAAAAAACCCTGCGCCCTCCGCAGGACCCCCCCCCGCGCCAGCCCCGCGAACGCGCGCCGCCGGCAGGAGGTGCCCCTGTTCGAGCAGCTGCTGGCGGACGCCTTCGAATTGCTGGAGCTCGCGGGCGAAAAACATTCGTATGCAACTCCTCAGAGGTTAGGGTCTGGTTTTGCCCTGGACCGACATCCGGTTTCATCCGGCTTGATCCTGCGCAACCCTGCTCAACCCCGCTTCGTCCGGCTCGCTCCGGTTTGATCCGCGGCCTTTTCCGGCGTAGCCGCCCTCCGAGGCGGCTCGATCCCCCCTCATCCTTCCGACGAAAACCTCCCAGTAGGTGCCTCCCAAAAAACATACCCGTGTCCGCGGCCTCGCGGGCCGGGCCCCGCGGTCGCGACCCCGCAGGTGCGGGGCGCTATCTCGCAGGTGTGCCCCGCGCGGACCGTATCCGTGCGTATCCGTGCGATCCGTGGGATCGCGCCCTGGCGGTCCAGACCGCGAGGGCGCAGGTACGGATATGCCGCCGTCTTTTCTGTTGGTGGAGGAGGAGGAGGAGGAGGAGGAGGAGGAGGAGGAGGAGGAGGAGGAGGAGGAGGAGGAGTCATAGCCAACACGGGGTCACACAGCCCCGTGGGGCCGCGGGGCCGACAAGGGAGCCACACCTGCCCCGTCGGGTTCCCGAGGGCTCCCCCCGAGGGCTCCCGAGAGGGGCCACGCGACATGCCCGCGAGCACGGGCGCGTGACCGCCGCGGGCTGGCAACGCTACGTCATGGACGCGTTTATCTATCTGTCCGCTCGTGAGGAGCCCTCTGGCCGCCTCGCCGTCGTCACCTTCCGGTCCTGGGAGCTGGCCGCCCTGCGGCGCTTCCTGCGGGCGCGGGAGCCGCCGAGCGAGCACGTGGCCGGCGTGCTGCCCGCTGCCGCCCTCGCCGAGCTCTACCCGCTGGCAGCCGGGAGGAGGAAGAGCACTGACCGCCGCGGCAGGGTCCGCGTCGTTCGCCAGAGACAAGAGTACGGTAGGTTCGCGTCGTGTCGACCAGCGGCGACCCCAGCGCGGGCGTTCAAGGTTGAACGCCGCGGGCGGCCTAGAATCGGTCGATGTTGAACGATCGGACGTTGCGGCAGCGGCCGATCGTTCAAGGTTGAACGATCCCTGCGGTGTCAAAAACCAACGCCGGGGTCGTCACGACACGAACCTGCCGTACCACTACCACCAGCTAGGGGGGTGGCTGTCCCACCCTCTCGAGCTGGTGGCACCTCGTTCCGGGCATGCCTCCAGAGAGCTCCCCGAAGGAGGCGCCACCAGCTCGAGGGGAGGGAGCGGCCACCCCCCTAGCTGGTGGTAGTGGTACTTCTGTCTCTCCTGAGTCGTGGCGGCGCGGCGGCGGTTCCCGCGCGGGCGTTCGAGGTTGAGCGCCGCTGGCGGCCCTGGATGGGCCGACATACATCGAACGATCCGCGCCATCGGGGAGCCCCCGGTCGTTCAGGCTTCGAGTGGGGGCTCGACTGCAGAATGGATTAACCCCAACGTTGGGCTCTTCGTTGAAACTTCGGAAAACATACTCTTTGTAGATCTACGAGCACTCCTATGTATTTTGTTGTATATTCGGCGAACAGATGACTTTTGGGGGGAATCCAGTCTGTGTCGATCCCCTACTCGAAAGCTCGAGCGATCCACGCGGTTTCGGGACCAGAGCGTAAGGCGTCACGACAGGAGCCTGACGCACCTTTGCTCCGTGGCGGGCCCAGGGGAATGCAGAGGGGGCGGGCCTTCTCAGAAGGCTCGGAAGGCCTTGACCCGAAAAGAGGTTTTCTTTCTCTTTTGTTTCTATAATTATATCTCTCTCTCACTCTCTCTCTCTCTCTCGTTTTTTTTTTTTTTTTTTTTTTTTTCTCTCTCACTCTCTCTCTCACTTTCTCGGAGCGGGAGGAGGAGGAGGAGGAGGAGGAGGAAAGGTACTGATACCACTACCCTTGCCTCTTTTTCCCTTTTTTCGGGCCTCCCATGGGAGACCCCCTCGTGGCCACCGCTAGATCCGCCCCGAAATCCTGGTCAGAACGGGCCTCCTCCTCCTCCTCCTGCTCCTGCTCCTCCTCCTCCACGCCTCCTCCTCCTCCACTCCTTCTCCTCCTCCTCCTCCCCCCTCCTCCTCCTCCTCCTCCTCCTCCTCCTCCTCCTTTCAAGACCCTTTCAATACAGGCTCTGCAGCGCCGCCGACGCGGCGCCGAAGCCTCGGGGCGCCAGCCGGTGGGCGCACGCACTCGATCTTCTTCCTCTCTGCGAAGAGCGCCCCTCCCTTCGGCTCGCGAGCCGAGGGGCGCTCAGCCTTCTCTGATCTTCTTGTCCTGTCTTGGTGGGCCTCTTCCGACCAGGCTGGTCGGTGGCCCTGCCTCGCCTGTTTCGCGAGGCGGCGGCCCTTCCGTGGGGGCCTGCCATGGAGCAGGGTGCGCTATCTCGTCTGCCGTCGCGGTCTGACGACCCGCCCTTTGGCCGCTCTTGGGCTGCGAGCCGCCCGACCTCGTCTTCTGTGCTTTTCCTTGTGCTGGTTGCCGCTTCGTATCAGCTGTGATGTATTCTTGGCAGCCCGCCCTTCGGCCTCCTGGCTGCGGGCTGCCCTTCATCGCGGTGTGCTCGTTGTCGCTGCGGTTCTTGTCCTTCTGGCAACCCGCCCTTCGGCCTGCTGGCTGCGGGCTGCTGATCGTCACGGGGTGCTCGTTGTCGCCGTTGTAGGTCTCCGTAGGTGGTCGCAGAGCCAGGCGATGCGCCATGCCATTCTTGTCTTGTTGGTAGCCCGCCCTTCGGCCTCCTGGCTGCGGACTGCCGCTCGTCAGGGTGTGCTCGTTGTCGCTGTTGTTTGTCTCCGTGGGTGGACTCCGAGCCGAGCGATGCTCCATGTCATACTTGTCCTGCTGGCAGCCCGCCCTTCGGCCTACTGGCTGCGGACTGCCGTGCAGATGATTGTTCTCATTGTCGCTGTCGTTCGCCTTCATGGGTGCCGTTTGACAGGGCCTGTGGTCGTTTTGCCCTCGGGCGTTGAACTCTTGAGCATTTGCTCTTTCAGTCCGTGCTGGATGCCGATCGGTCGCTGGGCCCCCATGTTCACGTGGCGACATATTGCCTAGTTGCCGCAATGGCACACTAGGACTATGCGCTCTAACGCCTACCAGCATACATGGCGACGTAGTGCCTAGTAGCCCTGTTGGCACACTAGGACTTTGCGCTCTAACACCTGATTTCAGACCATGCTCCGTGGTGTCTGCGATTGCTTCCGTACTAGGGCACACTCCATTGCGTGGCGTCTCGTAGTCGTGCTTGTGGTAGTTACGGCTGTAGCTGGTGGCGGTGTGGTTGCTGGCGGGGTATTCGTTGTTGTCGCCACAGGAGGTGTCCCAATGCTGGTCGTAGTTGAAGTACCTGTCGTAGCTGGTGTTCATGGTATTCGTTGGCGCTGCGCTGGATAGTCGAAAGCCCCATCTCGCTATGATCATCTCGTCGAGCTGGGCGGCTGCGGTGACGTCGAAGCCGTCAGCGGGGGTCTCTTCCAGCTTGATTTCGTGTGTGGGACCTGCCGGGTTAGAAACCATCTTGATGGTACCAAGCACGTAGTGGTTGGCCGTGCTGCTCGTCGTGGCTGTGTGCTTGATGATGTGGCTCTCGGGAAGCGTCCAGAAGATGGAGTCCTCGGCGTGGATGGCGAGGAAGGGTATCTTCGCTTCAGAGGCAGCGTGTATGGTAGTGATGACTTCTCTTGTGGCGGAGTTGGCTGAGTAGAGCTCGTTGGCGATCTTTTCTCAGGCGTCGGGTGGTCCCCATGGCGTAGAGCGACGGCTGCTGGCGTGATCTCGGCGTTGTCGTGGCGGTACCAGGTTCTTCTCGGACTTTCGGCGTATATGGCGGCGATCTCTCATTTCATGATCCTGTCGTGGATGAACTGTAAGCCGTGATCCGATGTCTGTGCTTGGTGGTTGTTGTCGGGGTCGATCGTGCTGTAATCCAGTCCACTCGCGCTGGTGACGGTGCTGGTGGCCATGATCAGTTGGAGGTCGCCTGGCTGCCGAGGGCGGTCCGTGATGAATAGCATTTGCTGTCGTTCGGCTGGTGCAGGTGGCTCTGATACAGTAGGTTGAGGTGTCGTGGATTGGATGGCGGCGTAGACCTTCGGAAGGGCAGGCGATGTCTCCAAGAGTGGGGGCGGCGTGATGTCGATCTTGTAGGCGGGTATCTCGCTGAAGGTCGCATGTCGACCGCTCTTCTTGTTTGCTGCCATGATCGTGGCTATGACTTCGAGGTTGTCTGCTATTTGCTGCTCGGTCAGCGGTTCCATCACCATGGTGTGCCAAGCATACCAGGACTTGCGGCATCGGTGGGCGACCGCCAGGTGCTTCAGTAGTCTCGGTAGGATATGGGACTCCGTCTGGCAGCATCTGCACGCCGTACCCGTTGCCCGACGTCGAGGGTTCTCGCAGTCGGGGTGGTCTCTTCCCATGTGCACTGCCATGCCCTGCTTGGTGGCTGTGCGGCCGCAGGTGTAGCAGACGTACGTGGCATTGGCGTTGTCGTCGGACTGGTCGATCTCGATGGAGGAACTTCGCAAGCTGAGCCTCGTCTCTCGTGTGGTGCAGGCAGGCCTTTGTAGCGGACTTGACGGCACTGGTGCAGAGCTTGGGCTTCTGGCGGGCCCAGTTGATGATGCCGCGGTCTTGCTGGTTCTTGCTCGGCCATCTGTCTTGTGGGAGGTGCTTTCTGAGAAAGGTAGACTCCTGCTTGAGAAGGTGGCGCCAGGTGCCTCGGCGTTGCCGCTGACTACCAAGTAGCTGGAGTAGGGCTGCGGGTGCATGGTTCAGGGGACGCGGTAGGTAGCGTAGTCGGGCTGCCGTCTGGTGCGTGTCGACGTCGGGGATGCCCGTCTTCGCGATTGCCTCGATGTTGGTTACGTCAACTCGGTAGGGGCCCATGTACTTGGCAGCTATGTGGTTGCGGTCCTTCTTGTTCAGGCAGTTCCAGATATGGTGGTTGTAGGTCAGCGGCGATGTCGAGAGGGCGTGCATGTACTTATGCTTGGCCTTCGTCGATAGCTTCTTGCGGCGGATGATCTGCTTCTCGAGTGGTCTTGCTGCTCCGAGAGTTCTGTTCTGTTGACTCTGAGGCATATCTCGGGGCCCATGAGACCCCTCCCGCCGCGATGGTGGTCCCGAGGGCTTTCTGCTGGGTCACAAGCTGGACTTTGATGGAGAGGTTCTCGAGCTCGATGAAGGTGACCTTGTCCCTGGCGATCCTCGGCGCTGTTTCCTGGCCCCGCTGCCGTAGTGCATGAGGATAGCTTTTGTCTTGTCTGGGTGTGGCTTGGGTCCGTGCTGGTATGCTGCTGTGCAAAGTCTGGTGGCTGAGAGTCGTGTCGTCTGGATCAGGTCGCAGGCGCTAGAGGTCGAATTGTAGTCTGTGAGGTCGTCGACGAAGGACATGTGCCTGAGTGCGCCTCCGTCGTGAGGTGTTGCCGAGAAGAGTGGTGGCGCGCATGCCTCGATGTCGTGGCCTCCTGGTGGTTGGTTGCTGTCTGCGGCTTGTGCAGGTGCGCGATCGATTGCCCGCGGCATGATGGCAAAGTGCGTGTTGAAGGCAACCTCGGAGTACGGCGCGCCAGGTCGGGTGCCGGTCCTTGGTAGCTGGTAGTGCTTGGCGCTCTTGGCCGCCATCCAATTGGAGGTGTGGTGGTCTGCGATCATGCGGCAGAGGTGCTCGTCATCGATGTTCTGGTTGTTGCCTGCTGATTGCTGTAGTCTGTCAATGAGAGAGGACTTGAGGAATGCTGGGGTGTCTATCCGCTCGATGAGGTCGTTGAGTTCGTCGGCGGAGGTAGGGAGTTCCATGCAGAATTCCTTGATTACGGAGTGGAGTGCTTCCCTGAGGTCGAGGAATGTGATGCTGCCCGATCTGGCCCTGCTCTGACAGTCGGCGATGAAGGCGAGGGAGGTGTGGGTAATGAAGTCAATTGCCATCTTGGGTCGCGCTCCACACTGCGTCGCTTCCAGCAAGTTGGGTAGCAGGCCTTTCATTCGCGAGCGTAGAAAGCTGCTGTGCATCTTCCCGACGGTGTTGTTGAGCAGGATGCCTCGGTAGGACTTCTGCTGTTCTTATGGCCCCCTTGTCCCTTGTAGAAGTGCGTGGAGTACCCTCAGTTGGCGGCGATGGGCTCGGTGCTCTCGATCTGCGTCTTGACCAAGATGGGATGTAAAAGACGAGCCATCCCTTCGGGGTCTGCTCTGGCCATGTCGTCTGTAAGCTGGTCTGGTCCTCCTCGTCGTCCTCTCTCGGCGGCTGCCAGCTGGCTAGTGAGCTGGTGTCGCGGGATGATGTTCTGAATCTTCGGGGTCGGCCGCGTTGTACAGATGCGCTCGTTGCAGTCCTTGGCTACCCCATCGGCGTCAGTCATAATGCCCATCTCGATCTTGCCGTAATGTGCAAGGGCGCTCTCGGTCTTGGTTGCGAGGGGCTTGCCGTCTACGGTGCTGCGGATGATGGACGTGGGCGGCTTTTTAGGCTTGCTTCCTCCGAAGGCCAACAGACGTTTGGCACGTAGGGCCTCTCATCGCGGTGCGTGATCGTCGATGGCGGTGCTCATCTCTTCGGCGGTCTTCTCCAGGAAGGCATCGCGGTTCTCTTCGATCCACTTCCTGAGTAGAGGTTTGGTTGATTTGAGGAATTGTATGATAGTATCGTAGTAGTGCTTGGTGTTGTAGATGTAGTTGGTTTGTGTTGCCTTGTGTCTCGGCGCTGCTCCGAAGATGATGGATGTGGCGACGAGTTGGGCGTGGGCGTTGATGTTGGCCAAGGGCCCCGCGTCCGCTGGGTTGGGGAGCATGGCGTCTTGCGTGAGTAGTTTTGCTGTGTATCGGAGCCGCTTCACACCATAGTCGTTGGTGGTCCACCGCTTGTTGACAATGCGGGTCATCTTGAGGAGTGATCGGCGGACTCGTAGCAGAGCGAAAGACCGATTTGTGATGTCGGGCTTTTGTGGTAGCTTCGGCGGCCGTCGGGACAGGTGGTTGCTGTGAGACTGCCTTGTCCGAAGGTGGGGTAGGCCTCCTTGGTGTTCTGGTCTGCGTCGAGCAAGGACTCCCAGTCCTGTTGATAAGTGCCGTCCGTTATACTTGCCCATTCTTGCTGTGGAACTGGTACTGGGGGTGATGCGTCCGTGGTTGGCGGCCGCGTCGGCAACTTCGTTCCATGGGTTATGCTCGTGGGCATGGACATGTTGCAGGTCGATCTTCTGGCTGACCATGTCGTAGAGCATGCAGAGGGTCCTGACGAGGTCGCGATCGTGGTTGGTGAAGGCGATCCTCTTCGCAAGCTGCAGGGCTCCCAGCGAGTCCGTCGAGATCGTCCCAATGTCGTCGAGGTTGCGGTGGATGACCCAGGCGAAGGCCCATACGAGTCCGGTGATCTCGACGGTGGTGGATATAGTTTCCACGTTGCTGTTGTCCTGCACGGCGATGTCGGTGACGCTCTTGTGCTTCCCGATGATCGCTCCTTGGAATGTGAAGCCGCAGCTGTCTTCCCCAACGATAATACCTGCCCATGCGTCTTCGTTCGGCTGCTTGGGGTGTTTGGAGCCGTCGGCGACGAGGTGGAACCTGCAGTGCGACTGCAGTGGTCTCGGTGGATGGTGGCGCTCCTCCTCCTCCTCCTCCTCCTCCTCCTCCTCATCCTCCTCCCTTTCCTCCCCCTTCTCCTTCTCCTCCTCCCCCTCGTCCTCTTTCCTGCTCCTCCTCTTTCCTCCTCCTCCTCTTTCTCCTCCTACTCCTCCTTCACTCCTCCTCCTCCTCCTCCTCCCCCTCCTCCTCCTCCTCCTCCTCCTCCCCCTCCTCCTCCTCCTCCTTCACTCCTCCTCCTCCTCCTCCTCCGCCTCCTCCTCCTCCCCCCCGGGCTCGCGGCCTTAGGCGGCCGCTGCGCCCCTCCCTCGCCGCCACGGCCGGGCTCGCCCCTTCGGGTTGCCTGGTCGGAGCGCGCCCCTCGGGAGAGGGCCATGGAGTACACCGCCGTGACAGACATTTCTTTAATTTGCTATGAGGAAGATTTCTCCCATCCCTCTCAATATTTCGGGCGAAGAGGGGGGGAGGGGGGAGGGCTTCTTGGAAGCACCTTTGCTTCTTAGAAGGCGCGGGCCTTGTATCTATAGATGTGAGGCGGGCGCCCTCTAAGAAGCAGCCTCCTTCTAAGAAGCCCTCCCCCCTCCCTCCACCCCCTTGTTCGGGCGAAGAGAACTATGCACATGCACCGATCCTTGCAAGGCCCGTCCTTGACCCAGGATCGGTGCATGTGCCTTCCTGGCCAAGGTAGGAGGGCGTATGCACCGATCCTGGGCTCAGGATGGGTCTGGCCAGAATCGGTGTATGTGCATAGTTCTCTTTCCTCTACTATTCCTAACATGACATGATGCTGGGATCATTCGGCGGAGTAGTTTCCGATCCCGGAGACGTGAATAACTCTGTTTCCCCGAAACGGGATCGGAGACTACTTCGCGCCACACCATCTAGATTACCGAGCGGGATGCGATTGCGCGCGGAGTAGTTTTAGTAGAACTACTCCGAACTACTCCGCACGAGCGCGTCATTCCAAAAGGCAAATTGAAAGAAACTTTCGTTACGGCGATGTATAGAGTTAAATCGGGCTTGTCCCTTTACAGGGGGATCTTCAAACATAGCTCAAAAATAGTATGGGACGATTTGTGGACTACTTTTGTTGAGCATGTTTGGGGTATTTTTTTGCGTATTTCTATTTTTTCGTCCAACATCCGCCTGTAGGGGGACACGCCCGACCTAAGCATAGTGGTATCGGCTGCGCGGACACCGTGGCCCTTCCCTCGTCACCACGGCTTTGGAGGGCCAAGCCTACGTGCTTCCAGCAGAGACCAACATCTGGGGCCGATGCCAAGCACCGTTCTCACGTCCTAGCCAAGAGCGCCTATGGACACATTGTGTGCCATGACAACGATAGACACTTTCAGGGTGGATACGTCTATGGGCAACGTGGCCGTTGCGTTCGGCGCGATGCAAGGTCGGAGAAAAGGTAGATCCGTGAACGGTATGCTCCTGGTCTAGAGCAGGTCCCACATGCTATTCCAACCACGGCCGGACTCGCCTCGAAATCCTGGCCAGAGCGCGCCTGGGACAGGTCCACAGAGTGGGGAAGTCGGGCACCTTCTTGTTCCCCCAGGATTCTGTCAGGCATGTCCCTCTACAGGCGGCGGAATGTTCAAAACTAGTCGAACAAGCGTCCGGGGACGCAAGGTTTTTTTGTTCAACTATGCCGTTCTGGATTATTTTTGAATACCAATTGAGTCTTTTGAAAGTTTCCCTCCAGAAGCGGCCTGTAGGAGAACATGCCCAACCCGACCCCAGGCCGCAGCCCGCAAGGGCTTCGCTGCGCAGCGCGTGGGGCGGGCGCTGACGGCCGCCCAGCTGGGGCAGGGCCCCAAGGCCTGGCCACCGCCAAGGGGGTCGGGGGTGGACAGACCTCCTACCCTGACACGTCGATTGGTGAAGTGTCCGTCTTCGGTTCTCGAGAGGGCGCCGCGGCCGTCACTTTCCAGGCTTGCGCCCGCCAGGTTTGGGCCCGAGGTCGTTCTCACTAAACCACGTTTTACTAAAGGGGGTTCTGTCCATCCCCGAGGGGGGGCGCTCCGGCAGAAACCGGCCCCGCTTCTCCGTCACCGCTCGCTCCCCTGCGGGGGGCCGGCGGAGGCCCGAGGTTGCCGACTGGCGGCGGGCCCGTCCCCGGCCCCCCCCCCCCCTCGCGTCGCGATTTTTATCGCGACGGGAGGTTTGTCGCTCGTTTCGGCCTCCAGGGGCCCTCGCCGGGCCTCGGGGCCGTCAAGAAGCGGCGCGGGGCCAACGGGGAGGGGGCCCAGACCTCTGGGGGTCGACGCTGCGAAGAAAAAGCCTGGCGTCGGGGGTCTGGGTCGGCGCGGACGTCCGGCGGCAGTCCGGCGGAAGGCGGCGGGCGTGAGCGAGAGGTGGCAGCCTTGTGCGCCTCGCAGAACTTCTGGGATCGGCCAGGGCCGCCGCCTCGGAGTCGTGCCCCGGCGTGGCCCTCGGGTCACGAGGGAATGTCGGGCGACGAAATCTATACATATCCACTGCTCCCTGACCATGCCCATCTTGAACCCAGGAGCTGTGTATGCACCCTCCTGGCCAAGCCAGGAGGGCGTGGCGTATACACCGCTGCGGGGTTGAGGATGGGCCTGGCCTGGGAGCAGTGGATATGTATAGATTTCGTTGCCCTAGAATGGGGGGCATGGCTGTCTGTCCGCCCCCGCCCGAGGCACGGCGGGGGGAAGATGTTCACAGCCACCGCTCCTCCGGGGCCCAGGGCGCAGTGGACGCACCACGTAAGAAACGAGCCTGCCAGCGGGTGCCCCCGCGGAAAGTCTGCCTCCCACGCTGGCCCCGGGAGCGCACAGAAGCACCAGAGCACCCCTAGGAAGTCTGGGGCTGTCGCAGCATTTCTTCTCGCGTGTGCCAACCGTAGCTCCAGAAGCTGCGCATCTGGGCTTTTCCTGGCGGTGCACCAGGGGCGGGGCTGGATGCTGCACGTGGTGGAGAAGAGGGAGGGAAGCAGGGAGGGAGGGAGGGAGGGAGGGAGGGAAGGAGGAGGAGGAGGCGGAGGAGGAGGGCGAGTAGGAGGAGGAGGAGGAGGAGGAGGAGGAGGAGGAGGAGGAGGAGGAGGAGGAGAGGAGGAGGAGGAGGAGTTGGAGGAGGAGGAGGAGGAGGAAGAGGAGGAGGAGGAGGAGGAGGAGAAAGAGGAGGAGGAAGAGGAGAGGGAGGAGGAGGAGGATGTGAGGAGGGAGGGGTAGGGCGAGGAGGATGAGGACGAGGAGGAAGAGGAGGAAACTGTTCTGGTTCCGACGTCTTCGGAGGAGGAACTTGCAACAGCGAACTTCAGAACGGCATTGCTGTTGCAGGCCAGGATTGGCTCGTTTTTTCCCCTTTTCGTTTCCACGCTTTTGATGGCCCCGCGCGATAGGGGCATATAGGAAGACTAAGCAGTTTTCTTGGCAGCCGCGTTGGACATGTACCAACTACTTGTGTGCCAAGAGCGAGGGATGGTGGAAGTGGTGCAAACATTGTGGCTCCAAGCGCGTTGGCGTCCAGGAGAACACGAGTGTCCCGCCATCGGGTGTGTGGGGGACCTTGTCGTTTCCACACGCTCGCGATGCTGCTCGCGCTCATGGTGGGGGGTCTGTTCCGCCTCGCGCAGTTGGAGTTGATTCAGTCATCCGCCCGTGCCCACTTCTGACCCACAGCTGCGTCGCAACCGTTGCGGGTTGGCTCGAAGCAAAAGGTTGCGGCCCGCCCGCCCGGCGCGCGCGCGCCCTCCCGGTCGCTTTTCCCTGGCCGGCAGGCCCCCTTCATATGTTGTTGCTAGCCTCAGCTTAACGGACACCATCATATTCATTTAGCCATGGCATTGAAGCGTACATCACCTACGTTGAAGATAACCTGATCAAGGGTCTACTACAGGAAGAAGATGAAGGATAGCAGTTGTGCGACGATCATGTTCACATTTTGCCTACCAGCATGGCCAAGAAAGAGCCCATCTCATCAACGAGTTGGCAAAATATTGGCTACCAGCCACAGATTCGATGTTCGACGAAAGTAGTCTGCCAGATGGGGTAACTATGTTCCGGCTATCCAAAGATGATGTGCGCCCTAAAGCAGAACCACGCCATGGTATGAGCGTGGATGTTCCTGATCAGAGTTCTGCCGATTATGTCGGGAAATCGAGCCGACGTCCACCCTCCAAGATCAGCTGGAATCTTTCATTCGATGACGAGCCTCGCCCTCGTATTCCGAAGATCGAGGGCACCGCGCGACCCGATCGAGACAGAGAAGATTGAGAGGACCTCGTACCATCCGTTGACTAACCTGATGTTCCAATTCACCCCTCGGACGGCGACCCCGATGTGGGGCCAATTCCGTCGGGGGAAGTTTTTTTGTTTCCGCAGGTCGACGCCCAGGCCCATCGGCTTTCGCGGTGATCATTGGCCACGTAATTGGGGCGGGGTGAGGTCCATAACCGTGCGTCTCCTGTTCCATCGGGCGAATTCCAACCCTTTGCGCAGGTGCCCCTCGCGCGCGGCGAGGATGCCGGGGTTCCGTTTGGCGAGTCTTTGGAACTGAATTTGGAGCGGGTCATAGATGAGGAGTTCGTGAGCGGCCCCAGAAGGACGACGAGCAAGCAGAGACGTGAGCCTGTTCGTCTTTCAACGACCTCGCCGCTCGGGAAGCGAAGTAGATCCGGCGGCGTCTCGGAGTGCAACCCTGAGTTCGCTCTGGGGGGAGCGCTCGGCAGCTATGCTCCCGGGCCCCCACCGCGCCTTCCTCAGACGAGTCAGAGAGCGCCGACCTCAATGTCTGGGGCGCCAGATTTACGCGCCCGCTCTCTCCGCGCGAGGAGCGCCGAGAGGGGCAGGCCCAGGGCCCCAAGACCGCGATCTGAGGCATTTGATTTGTCTGATTTTTCGGGCAGGCCGAGTTCCTTCAGCGTGCGCATCAACGACAAGTGCGCCAACTATGGACCGAAGTGCGCTGTGGTCCCAGAATCGCGGTGTCCTGGCTTATCGGGACAGTGCAATAAGTCTGTCTGTTTCGGGTGCTCTGACATCCGCGGCGTCTGCAACCTTAACTTCTCACGCCCGACGCGCGCTACCCCTAGCTCGCGCAACTGCGCCGGGTTACGCGTGAATGAGCGGCGCGAAGCTGAGGAAAGGAAGAGGCTTGGGGAAACGGTGATAAAGGGCAGAGATCTTGCTCACAAACGTGAGCAACAAGCGGTTGCCGCCCTTCTGTTGGAGCGAGACCGGGAGGCCGCGGTGGGCGCCGCGCGCTGCCTGAAAGAGCGCGCGGCGCCCACCGCGGTTCTGGGACATCCCTTGTATTCCAATGTATTGTATCCCACACACAATCCCTTGTATTCCAATGCCGCGGATCAGCTCTAACTTTGCTGTTGCGTCCTGACCATCCTGAATCGGGCCAGGACATTCCTGGGATTTCAACGCCGCGAACGGACGTGACTGTTGCGCCCTGGCGCCGAACTCGCGCCGGAACCCAACTCCTGGGACGCCAACCGTAATAGTCCGTTAACCTGCCGTGAACTTGTAAATGGGATGCGCGTGATTATGGGGCGAGAGCCACATTTGGAAAAAACCGTACTCATCCGTGAAGCTTTCACGAACCGTGAAGACGAATGCGCGCGGAGCTAAGGCGATAACCACACTTTGAAACTGCCCGCCCTCCATCCGTGAAGCTCTGGTAAGCATGTAAGAAGAATGCGCGTGGCGCTGAGGCAAAAATCACATTTTGAAAACGCCCCGCCCTCCATCCGTGAAGCTGTTGCACAATTTTGACGCATGCGCGCGGAGCTTAGGCGAGAGTCACATTTTGAAAACGGCTCGCCTTCCACCCGTGAAACTCTTGCACACTTTAAGACGAATGCTCGCGGTGCGAAGGCGAGAGCCACACTGTGAAAACTGCCCGCCCTCCATACGTGAAACTGTTGCAAAATTTTCAAGACGAGTGTGCGCGGGTTTCAAGCGAGAGCCACATTTTGAAAACGTCCCGCCGTCCATCAGGGAAACTTTTTGCAAGCTGTGAAGACGAATGTGCGCGGCCCTAAGGCGAGAGCCACATTTTGAAAACGGCTCACCCTCCAGCCGCAAAGCTGTTGAAAAGTTTACCTTCAGAGTCATCCCAAGGAAGTCTCAGGCGAAACGCCTGGCCCGCCCTACCGACACGTCCTGGCGTGCGTCAGGGAGGATGTATTTTTAGAAGAAGGGATGGAGGATGAGGGTGAGGATGAGGCTGAGGATGATGATGCTGATGATGATGATGACGATGGTGATGGTGATGGTGGTGATGATGATGAGGATGATAGGATTATGATGGATGATGATGATGATGATGATGATGATGATGATGATGATGATGATGATGCTGATGCTGATGCTGATGCTGATGATGATGATGTTGATGATGATGATGATGATGATGATGATGATGATGATGATGATGATGATGATGATGATGATGATGATGATGATGATGATGATGATGATGATGACGATGACGGTGATGGTGGTGTGATGATGATAGGAGGAGGAGGAGGAGGAGGAGGAGGAGGAGGAGGAGGAGGAGGAGGAGGAGGAGGGAGGGAGGAGGAGGAGGAGGAGTACGAGAGGGATGGGGGAGGAGGAGGATCCGGAGCGTTTCGTTCTTCTGGCGGTGCACCAGGGGCGGGACTGGATGCTGCACGTGGTGGAGAAGGCTCCCTACGACGGGGCCCTGGACACTCCCTCCGCCGGCCCGGGGAGCCCCGGCGTGCCCGAGGCGCCCGGCAGCAGGCCGAGCGGCCCGGCGGGCGGCTTGTGCGAGCCGCCCGCGCCGGAGTTCGGCGTCCGGAGCGAGGCAGAGGCGGCAGCGGGAGAAGGGCGGGGGGGAGGCAGCGGCGGCAGCGGCAGCGGGAGCGGCAGCGAGGCAGAGGCGGCAGCGAGGCAGAGGCGGCAGCGGCAGCGGGAGCGGGAGCGGGAGCAGGGAGGAGCACGTGAGCTGGGTGATCTTGTGCCCTGGGCCAGAGCTGCCAGAGCGCAGCTGGTGCAGCAGATGCCAGAGGATCAGGTGTCAGTAACCATTAGAGGCCTAAGGCCAGGCCGAGCGCCGCGCCGAGGGCGCTGCCTGACGCCCGCGGGCGCGGGCGCGCGCGGCTCCCGCCCCAAAACCATTTCGGGCGTTTTTTTTGTTGTTTAACCTGGCCTTTCTCCCCTCCTCCGAGGTATTTCTTGGTCCCTGGTCCTCTTTCTCGCCTCGTGGCCGGGTTCCCGGGGCCGCCGTCTGAGTGCCCGCACGGCCCTCGTGGGCTGCTGTGGCGGGCCCGCGCTCCGGGCGCACGCGAGACGCTGCTCGGAGCGAGAAACGCAGAAACGCAGTAACCATTGGACATAACTCCGAGCTATGTGCCTGGAGGGAGGAGGGAGGAGGGCAAGCCACCCTAGTCAACTTGGGCATTGAGTGTTCCGCCGGTAAGGCTCTCTGTGCTGCTGGACCCGGGAAGGCCTCAATGCTCAAGGCCAGACTCGCGACTGCTGCCGGCAAGAGTACTTGGGCGTGTGAAGCGTCTGTCCGAGCCCCTGGGCTGCAGAGCCCCTCGCATGTTTGCTTCGGGCCCTTCTTCCGGTACTTCGCCGCCGGGTTCCTGTCCACGGCGTTCCTTTGCAAGCACACCGTCTTCGGCACCGCCTGTTCCAGGGCTTTGCCCCCTCCTGGCCTTGACGTGAGGCCCCTCCTTCTGCCCCCCCCCTCTCTTTGTTAATTCAAGCTGTGCGCGGCCCGCTTAGCTTCGACCGGAAGAGGTGCGCTCTCGACCCGCGGATCAAACAAAATTTGCTTCGGGCCACATGGCTGGAGGTACTTTCGGGATGGGGATGCGTGGGGGCTTCGGACAGGGAGCTGCTCAGTCTTAGGAGGCTGGGGGTGAGTTCTGGTGGCCCGCGGTCCCAGGGCAGATCCCCGGCTGTCCTCTCCCCTGCTCGAAGGGGACCCCCCCCCCCAAGAGGGCGGCGGTCGCCCCGATCCTCAGGTGGTGCGGGACGGGAACATGACCACAGCCACTGCTTCTTGTTTGCGCCGCCTTCCAGCCGGCCGACAAAGAAGCAGTGGTTGTGGTCATTTCCCGGGTGCCAAGCTCAACGAAAATGACCACAACCACTGCTTTGTTTCTTGGGAGCCCCCAAACCAGGTGGTGAGATATCAGGTGGTGACCTGGAATCCCCAAAAAGTCACCCCCGGGTTTTGGGACACGGGCTCACCGCCGGGTCTTGTGACTCCTGGGCCCACCAGCGTTCGGGACATCCTCGAACAAGCGCATGAGTCCCCAAACCGGGTGGTGACACCAAATCGCCCGAGACTCACCGCCAGGTGTTGTCACCACCACGTTTGGGGATTACCAAGTTTCTGCTGGCTGGTAGGCGGCAACAAAAGAAAAGCAGTGGCTGTGGTCGTTTTCACGTCCCGTAGTTGGGCTCGTGTGCTCTGGCTGTGCCAGGCTCATGAGTTCGATGGGTGTGTCTCTTCTGAAGAGCTCAGAGCGGGCCGGGAGCTGGCTTGTTGAAAGGATCCGGGGCTCAAGAGACGGGGGTCGATGCAGACGGGGGTCAGTCAGAGCGCCGGATCTTGCAGGATCCTGCAGTGCCAGGGGTTCCTTGACTCGGGCTTGGGTGGAGGATCCAGCAGGATCTTGCAGGATTTTGCAAAGCTTGACTGACCCAGGTCTGGATTGACCGGGTCAGAAGATCCCCGAAGGACGACCTCAGCTGGAGCAAGGTCTCGGGATCGATTTCCGCTCCCGAATTGTCGCTTTACCGTATGGGTTTGGCCCTGTCCGCTGTTTGTACGTTTCATGACGATTTCGGCAGAGACATCAGCTTGACACTCAACGCCCTCCAGATGGTCAAACTGTTGAAGCTGTGTGGCGTATGTTGGAAGGGGACTCGGGGATCAATATGGGGTGGGTCATCGTCTCTGCTGGGATGTTGCTAAACACCTCTCAGGTTCCTCCAAGGCTTCCAAACAAGAGAAGGTCTTGATCAGAGCCCTCGCGTGCAACGGGATCTGGACGGCGGCGGATGTCGCCGCTGCTGGCTACCTCTCTTTTTCGGCCCGCTGCGCGTTGTACGGTTGCGAGCACGATGCGTTATTTCATCGTTTCTGAATGTCCCCGCATGAATGAGATAAGATATCAACTTGTGGTGGCTTGGATTCAGGAAACAGCCCTCAACGTTTCGGCAGAAGGATACGACGCAACAGTATTCTTGCACGGTGCGTTTCCACATCAGGGCGACGTCTTGCCAGGGCTTGTTTGCGAGGGTGGAGTCGGGATCGAGTTGCACGTGGATGTCCTCCCTGCTCCTTACCCCGATTCCCCCCTCGTACCCCGTCTGATGGCCTCAGGGGTACTGTTGTTATATATTGTTCGAGCTGTCGGCATCTGGTGCGCGAGCTTTGGAGCTCCTGGGGCTCGGCCATGGTGGCCAATAACTCCTCTGTGAAATCACCTGGCCCGTCTTTGCTCCTTGTCCTCAGAAGGCCCAATGGGCTGAGTTCAACGCGCTTGCCTGGTCGTCATTGTATTCGTATCACGAGTTCGACTTTTAAACCGACAGCAAACATGTCATTGTGAAAAACTTTTTGCCTAAGGCAGTGGCGCTTCCGTGAAAGAAACAGTAAGCAGGTGCTGTCATGCATGCGCACAACTGAGGATGGCCAAGGCGCTTTCCACCCCAGACTGCTCAGCCCCACCAGGCACGCTCAAGGAGAGTTCGTGAGACCTGTTAGGGGGACCTGGGCTGGGCTTGAGCGGGCGGGCATGCACCAGGAAAGGGGAGAGATACACCAGAGCAGAAAATTAGCTCATGAGCCCAAGGATGTTCTTCCTCGGGCCACTTATCAAGCTTTGAAAGTGCAGGACAGTGCACCCCTTCCCCTGAGACCTCAGGAGCTTGTCGCCCAACTTCCTCGGACTCCAGAATCGCACGACGGGGCTGTTCTTTCTTTTTGCACGCCAGTCCGCAGACAAAGACGATCACTTGGCAGCTCGTTTCTCTATTGCAATGTGATGCTGGAGACTACGCTGCGCCCTGCCGCGACTGGCTTTTGACCCTGCTGTCAGCCGCATCTTTGGCTGGCCTCGGGACCTGCGGGGGCTTCCCAGGGGTCTCGAGGATCCTACTGATGAGCAGCTCGCCCGATCTACGCAGGACTGCCTCGAGTCCTACGCGTGGTTTCCAGGGCACAATCAGGACAGCATTCACGGCAACAGCGAACGACACCGCAGACGGACTGCGAAACGCATCATAACTTGTGACGGTGCCCCTGCCCAGGTTGCACGTAGCAGCGCCTACTGTTTGCATGGCCACTGCGCGCAACCGAGTCCAGATTTCTCCAGCTTGCTAGGCGAAGTATGGAAGACTCTACCAAGAGCCAGGGCAACTGGAGAGACCAGAGGAGGCCTGCGACTTGCCGGGGCCTTCCGAAGCTGGGTTCCTTGCGGCCTCAGCTGCGAGGGCCACCGCCTGAGCTACGAGGGCCGCAACCCGAGCTTCGCGGACCACAAGCGGAACTACGAGAGCATCCCGCAGAACTGCTCGGCCGACGAGCTGAACTGCAAGGGCCACGGGCGAAGCTCCGAATGCCACCGGCTCAGCCACGAGGGCCACCTCCCGAGCTACGAGAGCCTTAACCTGAGCTGCGAGGGCCACGCGCAGAACCACGATAGCCTCCCGCAAAGCTATCAGGGCGACGAGCTGAGCTGCAAGGGCCACGAACAGAGCTTCGAGTGCCACCAGCTCAGCTACCAGGGCCACCTCCTGAGCTATGAGGGCCACAACCGGAGCTAAAAGGGTCACACGCAGAACTGCGATAGCACCCCGCGGAGCTTCCTGGGCGACGAGCTGACTTGCAAGGAGCACGAGCAGAGCTCCGAGTGCCAGCAGCTGGGCTACCAGTGCCACAAGCTGAGCTCCGAGGGCCACCTCCTGGGCAACCTGAGCCAGGCGGGCCACAAGCAGAACGACGAGAACCTCCCGCGTAGCTACCTGGGCGACGAGCTGAACGGCAAGGGCCACGAGCGGACCCCCGAGAGCCACCAGCTCTGCTACGGGGACCACCTGCTGATCGACTTTGGCAACAAGCTGAGCTGCGAGGGCCGCAAGCAGAGCTTCGGGGGCCACCAGCTGAGCTACGAGAGCTACCAGCGGAGCTTCGAAAACCACAAGCAGGACCACGCGACGAGTGTGCCCACCAGAAGCGAGAAGACGCAGGACAACCTGGAGTTCCAGTCCTACCAGAGGCAGCTCAACCTAGCCGCAGCTGGAAGCCCGGGTACATCGAGAAACCGATCGCGATCAGCGACGCAGCGCAGGCTCGGCAAGACGTGCCGCGTCTGCGTTGTGGAGAAGCTGGACAAGACATCCGCCACGGTCCGCTAGCTGGATGGCACTACTTGCCTGTCCAGCGCGCGGTAATCCGTACATCGTATGGGGGTGCCGACAGTCTGCGACGCCACATGCTTATAGCGCTACGGTCTTGCATTACCGGTACACCCGTACCCCCGTTCTTCGACTCCCGCGTTACCGACAAGTATCCAGAGTACAGCATTACCGACATCATACGCCGTCGGCCAAAACATCATGGTCATGAGGTTGGCCCCGCCGCTCACCTTCCCCTTTCTCTTCCTCTCTGACTTCCTCCGATCTGTCGGAAGGACAGGTGGCTCGTCCCTCTCCCCCCCTCCTCCCGAAAGGGACAACGGGCCCCCAATGGTCAGAAGGGGGCTCCCGCGCTTCCAGCCACAGCGCGCCGCGCGCGCGGGCGGGGTGGCGAGGATCGGGGACCTCTGCGCAGCGTTGCGAGAGAGAGAGAGAGAGAGAAATATAGAAAGAGAGAGAGAGAGAGAGAGAGGAGGGAGAGAGGAGCCCCAGGCGGCCGCGGCCGCCGCGGCGGAGGCCGAGGCGGCGGGGCCCGGGGCAGGGCAGAGCGGCGCGGGCGCGGCTGCTGCCTGGCAGGACGAGCTGGACGAGCTGCGGGCGAAGATCGCAGCGCGCAAGCTGGAGCTAGTTCAGCATCGTTTAGTCGATCCTCATCCCCGCTCGTTGGGTAGGGCCGAGGGTCAGGGAACGCCTTCCTCTGCAGGGCCACCAAACAAGGGACGTCAAGGTGGTCAAACGCCTTGCCGGTTCAGCCGACGAGAATGTGCAGACTCCAACCGTTCGCCCATGTCCGAAGTTTTGGCTCGACGCCAGGTGTGGTGCAACAGTTTTAGCTTGACCGAACAGGTTGGTTGCGGCCCTTGACGTCTGTTTGGGGTGTTCTGCAGGCCTGACCCCCCAATCCTATTCAACCCATCCCCATCCCCATCCCGAGACCCGCATCTCACCACCCCAGTTGGGGACCTTTTTCGGGAGCCGAAGGAAACAGCCTACATCCCCATCTAGGGGGGTGAATCGGCCACTGTGGCTGGGATCGGTTAAACCATGTTCAGTTTCGGGGAAGAAGCAGCGGCAAAACATCTGTTTTCGGAGTTTCCCTGGCCTTCCTGAGTGCCAGAGGATAACCCTCCAGACCTCCAGACCTACGGACGGACCTACCTGGGCCTTCTGGTAAATTTCGACAGGGATTTAGATGTCGAGGTCCTGGTGCTACTTGTTTAGCCCTCCTGGATGCGGGCAATGTCTATATCCACATCCAGTGCGTCTTGGAGTTTCGGGCTCTCTCCAAAAACATGAGGCGCACTGGATATGTATTAAAATCTGGCCCTCGAAGGCTAGACTTTATCCATATCCAGTGCGCCTCGGCCTTGCGGCGCCCCTCCCAAGAAAGTCCAAGACGCACTGGATATGGATATAGGTATTGCCCGCACTGGAACGTCAGGCGAGCGGCAGACACATGAGCTTTCGGATCTCTGCGAGGATTTCTTGGATCGGCGTTGGGGCCCCTCGCCCTGGCGCGCTCCGCGCGCCCCACGGAGGGGGCATCTCAAGCGCCGGTGTCGAAGGCCTGTCGTCCATGATGCCACGGTGTCTTTCGCCTGCTACTGGGGGTCAGCCTTCTTGAGGCCTGGAAACAGGTAGGCTCAGTTTCGCCGATGTTCCTCACTCGGGGTCGTATGTTTATCAAAAAGGGATGCTTTCCTTGTTTTATTCCGGGGCAAAACCTTTTTGGAAAATACTTTAGCCCAAGCCAGTATTCTACTCAGAAGATCAACTTTCCTTCGTTTGCCCCTCGCTGATTCTGATCCCTAGTAGTCTGCCCCCATTGGCAGGCGAATGATGCTGCTTTTTCCTCCTCTTCCAGGAGCTACGGGAGGAGGGCCAGAGCCTGCGCCTGCAGAGGAAGGACCCGCGGCTGGCCGAGTTGGTGCGGCGTCAGGACGCTCCTTCTCCTCCTCCTTCTCCTCCTCCTCCTCGTCCTCTTCCTCCTCCTCCTCCTCCTCCTCCTCCTCCTCCTCCTCCTCCTCCCCCTCCTCCCCCTCCTCCCCAAGCTCCTCCTCCTCCTCCTCCTCCTCCTCCTCCTCCTCCTCCTGGCTCAAGCCATTTTGGCTCAAGCCATTTTGGCTCAAGTCAGGCTCCGTCCCGCCCGCGCGGGCGCCGCCATGTCGCTTCCATGCCGGCAGGATGGTTCATCGCCACTCTCTGGATAAATTTCGTGATCGGCGACAGCGTGCTGCTCGTCTGGGTTACCTCGTTCCACGACCTGCTCTTTGCCGCTGCTGGCTGAGCGTGCCGTCCGCATTGCGGGACGACGCTGCCATGGGCATTACATCGATGGATCTGCACGCCGTGCACGACCTTCGTGCTGGTGGGCCACCTCACCATGCTGCGCGCGCGGCCACCCTGGCGATCCGCTCCGAGCTGGGGAAGGCCGTGCACGACCACTCCCAGAGGGTCCACAAGCACCCCAACGCTGCCAAGCACAACGTGGGCAGGAAGGCTCTCGCGGCCGCGAGTCGCGCCCCTCTCGCCGCCTGTGATCCTCTTTTCGAGCGTGGTCCCTGGGCCGGAGGTGCTTCCGTTGGCCGCGATTGGGCGTGGCTTCATGGGGGGGTCATAAATGGGGGGGTCAGAAACGGTCCCCTTTCGTGCCCCTTTCGAGCCCCTCCGGACCCCCAGGGGGCTCGTTTAGGTACCGTTTGGGTACCTTTTCGGACCACCCTCGCCACCCCCCCATTTATGACCCCTCCATTACGCAACGCCCAACGCGATCGCACCGCCCCTGCCTCGAGTTGGGATGCCGGCAGTGGGGCCCGGCAAGGAGGCACTCGGTCCGCTGCGGGCGCCGCCGGCCCCGCGAAGGCCGACCGGGGCGTGCTCGTGTCGCGCCCCCCTCGCTGCGTGCCGGCGCGGCGGAGTTCGTGCCTCCCGCGGCCGCGGCCCTTGCTGGCTGGTGGCCCGCCGCCCCGTGTGGCGATTCGGAGGTGATTCGGGGGTGGACAGAACCCCCAACAGTGACACGTCGATTAGTGAATTGTCCGTTTTCGGTTCTCGAGAGGGCGCCGCGGCCGTTATTCTCCAGGGTTGCGCCCGCCAGGTTTGGGCCTCAGGTCGTTTTCACTAAACCACGTTTTACTAAAGGGAGGTCTGTCCATCCCCGAGTGATGTCGGCGCAGCTTGGGTTTGCCCTCTGCCTGCCCGCGGCTCAGGACAGCACATCTGCCCAGCTGCGAGGTGCGCTCGAGACGGGTGCGCGCCCGTGTGGTCCCTCTCAGCCTGCTCGCGGTGGCGTCACTGACCCCATCTCGTATTGTGACGAGGCCGTCGCGAAGCTTGAAGCTGAGGTGGCGTCCCTGGTCGTGGGCAGGATGGATTGCTTCCGCCGTGAGGTCGAGTCCATCGTGTCGCAACGTGTCACGAGCATTGTGCGCACGTTGTTGAGCGGGATCCTGCAGCGCGTCGACGACGTGAGGAATGCTGTGGCTGCTTTGTGTGCTGGCTCTGCCTCGCCGTCGCCTTCGGTGCTGCCTTAGCCACGCCCATGTTCGCCTGCGCCAACTGTCACCGCCTCGCGTAGTGCCGCATCCTGCGATCGGGCTCACGTTATTCTTCCTGCGGCTCGCCTTCGCCGTGGTGGTGTTGAGCTTCGTCCTGTGTGCGGGGTCTCGGTCAAATTCGGCGATCCCGAGATCATGCCGTGCTTCTGCCATGGCGCCTCTGCTGGCTTCGACGACGATGATGTGGACTCGTGCTGGTCGAAGTGATGTTCGTCTGGGAGGGCCTCTCAGCGTCGCTCTTCCTTGCGCTGCCCTCGGCCTATATTGTCCTCTTCCTCGCGCGCCGCCTCCCGGTATTCGTCGCTATTCATGTAGCTTCCGCTTGCCGCGCTTCGTTTCGGTCTCTTTTGCTCATGCACTTCGTGAGTGGCGGATCAGAGTATATTGCAAATGGCATGGTGCTTCTTTTACGGTCGTCGTCTCCTCCTTCTCCTCCCTTACCTCCTCCTCCTCCTCGTCCTCCTTCTCCTCCTCCCTTTCCTTCTCCTCCTCCTCCTCTTCCTCCTCCTCCTTCTCCTCCTCCTCCTCCTCCTCCTCCTCCTCCTCCTCCTCCTCTCCCCCTCCCCCTCCCCCTCCCCCTCCTCCTCCTCCTCGTCCTCCTCCTCCTTCCTTTCCTTCTCCTCCTCCTCCTCCTCCTCCTCCTCCTCCTCCTCCTCCTCCTCCTCCTCCTCCTCCTCCTCCCCCTCCCCTCCTCCTCCTCCTCCTCCTCCTCCTCCTCCTCCTCCTCCTCCTCTCTCCTCCTCCTCCTCCTCCTCTCCTCCTCCTCCCCTCCTCCTCCTCCTCCTCCTCCTCCTCCTCCTCCTCCCCCTCCCGCTCCCCCTCCCCTCCCCCTCCTCCTCCTCCTCCTCCTCCTCCTCCTCCTCCTCCTCCTTCGCCTCCTCCTCTCCTCCCTCCTCCTCCTCCTCCTCCTCCTCCTCCTCCTCCTCCTCTCCTCCTCCTCCCTCCTCCTCCTCCTCCTCCCCCTCCCCCTCCCCCTCCCCCTCCCCCTCCCCCTCCTCCCTCCTCCCTCCCTCCTCCTCCTCCTCCTCATCCTCCTCCTCCCTCCTCCTCCTCCTCCTCCTCCTCCTCCTCCTCCTCCTCCTCCTCCTCCTCCTCCTCGTCCTCGTCCTCCTCCTCCTCTCCTCCTCCTCCTCCTCCTCCTCCTCCCTCCCCTCCCCCTCCCCCTCCCCTCCCCCTCCTTCTTCCTCCTCCTCCTCCTCCTCCTCCTCCTCCTCCTCCTCCTCCTCGTCCCCCTGCTTCGCAAGGACCTCCTTTGTGGTCCCAGCCGAGAGAGCGGCGCCAGGACGCGATCTACAGGACGTGCTGCGAGCGCGCCAAGTACGAGGAGCGCGCCCGGGAGCGCTGCCGGGCCCGCTGCCACGTGCCGGTGCTCCTGGCCGAGGCCACGGAGCAGCTGGTGGTGCCGGGCCCGGGCAGGCTCTACGTCGACTGCACCTTCGGGCGCGGCGGGCACTCCAGCGTGGTGCTCGTGGATGAAAGACATCTCCGTAGCTCGGAGAAGGAATAGGTACGCATAGCCCTACCCCCATCGACTGCTTTCCCCTTTTGGGGCCTCCTGGGCGGCCCTCGCCGCCACCGCTGGATTCGCCTCGAAATCTTGGTCAGAACGCACCACCGGGAAAGGTCCGGGGGGTAGCGGTATCGGTACCTTTGGTTTCCCTAATATCCACGGCCTCGCGGGCTGGGCCCCTGGGCTGCGACCCCGCGGATAGGGGGCGTCTCTTCGCGGACGCCCCGCGCGGAACGTATCCGTGCGACCGCGTGTCCGCGGGATCGCGCCCCGGAGTGCAGAAAGCGACGGCGTGGACATGGCTACGCTCGCCGCTCGCGAGGTGCTGTCCAAGCTGTCCAGCGAGGGGCGCCTCGTGGCCTTCGAAGAGAAATCGGCACACACATAGCTTCTTCGAGCCCCGCGTGGATTTCTCGGAACGGCGCTGCACCTCCGCCACAAAAAGAAATGCACACACACACACACACACCCTCCACTGGAATGCTCCTGGGCCTTAGGGGAGGGTGGCGGTGTGTAAACCGCCACTGGGAGCCAACGATTTCATACACCGTCCCCTCCTTGGAAGGTACATGCGAAGTGCGTTGGAGGGCGTCTGTGTGTATATTTTCGTGGCGTAACACTCCCCTCCCTGGCACGTGGAGCGCGCCAGGGGCGGCGCTGGAGGCGCGGCCAGGGGGGCTCAGGGCAGATCCAGGAACTCCGCGCAGAACAAGTTGCGCCAGCGCGACAAGTTCTGACTGGAACCCCAGATCCGATGCGCCATCTTTCTTCAACAAATTTCCGAGCCAGATCCATCTGTGATGGGCCCGGGGCCCGAAACTGGGCGAACACGCCGGGCGAGGAACAGTTGCAGCGCTCCGGATCTCGGAGCCCAGCGCCGATCCAAGTAGTCCGCGTGGAGCTCCCAAAGTTTATGTCCAAGCCGTTTTCTCGTTCCTCCAGGCTCGGGAGAAGGAGAAGCGACACCACCACCACCAGGGGGCCACCTCCAGCGAAGGAGTCCACGGTGCCTTCCCGAGCTGGGGATGGGGGATGTCTCGAGCGAGAGGCGGTGACCACACCACCAGGGGGAGCCCACCCTAGCTTCCCCCCGCTCGTGGTCCTTGGTGGCAGCAGCAGCAGCAGCAGCGCCATCATCCCCCTCCTCCTCCTCCTCCATCATCATCATCATCATCATCATCATCATCATCATCATCATCATCATCATCATCATCATCATCATCATCATCATCATTCATCATCATCATCATCATCATCATCATCATCATCATCATCGTCAGTCATCATCATCATCATTATCACTGTCATCATCATCATCATCACCATCATCAGCATCGTCATCATCATCATCATCATCATCATCATCATCATCATCATCCTCATCCTCATCCTCATCCTCATCCCCATCCTCATCCTCATCCTCATCCTCATCCTCGTCCTCGTCCTCATCCTCATCCTCACCCTCATCCTCATCCTTGATTGTCATTTTGGTTCAAGTTGTTTGGTGCACGCTTGAGTGGGCAGCCTCTCGAAGACGCCATCCTGGGTGTCGTGCCTGGGCGGACACTTTGTACTCTCTCGCTGCTGCCATGCCACTCTCACCCGAGGATCTGGCCGCGATGGGCCGGGTGGTCGGCACCCAGCTGCAGCCGATGCGGATCGACTTGGCGGGCGTCATGTGCCAGGTCAAGGCCATTGACGAAAAGTTCGAGGCGCAGATCGCCGAGCTCAAGTTAGAACAAGCAAGCATGAAGGAGGAGTTGGACCAGGCAAAGAGCATCTACAGGACTGCCGCTGGCGGCACACCGACTCCTGGCACTTCGACCCCGCCCCTGGATGATGGCCGGCTTGAGCCAGCCACCCCGAAGCTAGTGACTGTCGCCGAGCTGGACGCCAAGATGACTGCCATGGAGAATGCGATCAAGATCAACATCGCTTCGTCGCGTACCCATTCATCTCTATCGGCAACTTCGGATCCGTAGAGCTCTTACATCGGGGAACCCAAGAACAAGAGGAGCCGTGGCTGGGAAGTTGTTCTTGGTGCTGCCCCTGGAGAACCATCGAGCTCGCGCGTTGGGGGCGGCCATGTGAGCGACAGTCTTTCATATGGGTCAGAGGCTTCCCGCGCAAGCTACCGTCGAGAGTCTTCAAGGCGCAGTTCGATCTACTGCTTCCTGCTGTACCTGAGCTTCTAGCCGGATCTCGCGCTTCATGCCAGAGCTACAAGCTGTACTACATTACCGAGGTCGAGCACGAGGATGCGGCTCCTGAGTTTTTCCGCCAGGGGAAAAGACATCGGTTCTAGTCTGGATCTCCTGTGGCGCGACCCGAAGACGGGGGGGAACGTTCAGTTGCGACTCGGGTTCGGCCAGCCGTTGCAGATCCGCCATCTAGTATCTGCTTTGGGGCAACGTTGGGAGTGCGTGCGTGCCGCGCTGCTCCAACACCAGGCCTGGAAGGATCCCTCCGCGCTGGGCGCCAGCCCTCACACCGGGTACTCGCATCTAGCTTGCAGTCACAGCGAGGATATTTACGACTTCGTCAGGCTCGCACCAGGTTATGAAATGGGCGGCGGGCGCGAGGTTTTCACAGTTACCACAATTTCCATGCGTGATGACGACAAGAGCAGTGGTCTTCCGATCGAGAGTGTTAATGCCAATACTTCTCCCGAACTGATTCAGAGCAAGCTGCGCTCCAAGCGAAGCTGACTGTTACCACGTGCTGTGCTGGAGTGTCACGGAGCAGCTCGCGGCATTTTGCCTGCGCATTCCTCGGGAGCTTATACATCCACCTCTACGGCCTCGGGTCTGGTTTCTTCGGCGGATCCGACTGCTCGTTCTTCCTCGGTTGCTCCTCTCTGTGTCTACTTCTACTGGAAGCAGGACTGCTGGGCCCTATGAGAATCATGGCGTCGGGCCTGCGGCTGGCATTCGCCATGGGGTGAAGCACTTGGTCAGTGTTGGTACGTCTTCGGCTGTTCCGTTTGGATGCGTCTGGGGTAGTCGTACCCGTTAGTGAGTGCAAGAAGTTTGCGAACGTTCGTCGTATTGGCATGCAGTATTTGCTCGTTCTCTTGCAGGAAGCTCTTGGGGCCATGGCTGTCCTTGGCACTTCAGACAGAACGTATCCCAGCTTTGCCCACGTGGGGTCCTTTCGTTCCGACTACCGCGCAGGGAGGTTGTAATTAGCGTTGCCAGGCCTCTACTCAGATTTTTCAGCTCTACCCGTGATGATGCCATCCGTGAGGGGCGGTGTGTCGTCTTTCATCTGAACGGCCCTGGCGGCGCCTTGTCCATTTGTTGGAATATCCATCTTGAAGCTGGCTTGGGTTGTCTTGCAGCCGGATGTGTAGCGCATGCGTTCGTTCAGATTTTACATAAGCAGCATCGTGCCCTCTGTATTGTAGGTGGTGCCTAGAATTTCCGTGGGCAGGGTGGGACTCGTCGCTATGTTGGCGGGGGTCTGGCGACGGACGATGACTCTGTCATGTTAGATCGGTTTGCCGCTCTCTCTCTCTCTCTCTCTCTCTCTCTCTCTCTCTCCCTAAGAAGTATGTCGAGATTGAGCATATTAAGATGGCGCATCGTGCGCTGCGAATTGTCGATGGCGCACCGCAGCCTCATTCGCATGCTCGGCTTTACCGTCTGCGCGCGAACGCACCGACTTGAGAAGTGCTGGACTGGCGCGCGTGGAGTGGAGTGAATGGACATGCCCGCGACCTCGTGTTTCCGTCTGGTCATGTGACTGTGTCTGTGCAGATAGCATGCAGCGCCTCGCGCGCGCCTCGTGTTCCGCGACGGTGCTTTCGGCGCCCCGACTTTAGTGGCCTACTAGTAGACTGGACGTTCGACGAGTGGGATGTTGCCCCCGACCCTATACCAGGCCGTATCATATGCCAAGACGGTGATGTATGCTGCGACGGGGAGTTTCAAAAAGCGGATGTTCAAGTTCGGGCTTAAGAACATGTCCCAGGAGTTTGCCGCTCTTTCGAAGTGCACGCGCGCGGCTCGCGCTGGCCGAAGGGCGAGAGGGCCGCGGCCAGTGTGCGCAACGACCCAGACGAGCAGCGGCGGCTTCATAAGTTCGCCTGAAAAGCCGCCAGGGCCGACAAGTCAGCATGGCATGGATCGCATCCAGTCGGGATCGTGGGGCGACTTGAAGATGCTTCGGAAGCCGAGGAAACCTTTTACTTCTTGCTTGCGGGATTCTTGTGGAGCCCTTATGCCGAGCGCAGAAAAAAACGGGGACGATGGCAGAATTTGTGGCGAAAGTGCAGTGGAGGGTGAGGCCAGCTTCCACTGTGCCTGCTCCGTCTCTGGGCCCAGCCTTGCCAGTGGCCGAAGGCCGCTTCGTGGCAACCGAGGTTAGCGCCAGGGGAGTGCTCTGGAAACTCAGAAACAAGAGAGCTGCCTGGGGGGATCGCATCCCCGCCGAGCGCTGGAAGGCATAATTTCAGAACGAGAAGTGTTTGCTCAACATCACTCGCTTCAGGAACGACTGCAGGGTCAGGGGTGAGACGCACAAAGACTGGCGCAACGCAGTTGCGACGGCAATGCGCAAGAAGGGGGGGCGCGCGGCGGCCGGATAGCCGCCTCCCGATTAGTCTCTTGTGTTTGGATTATAAGATGTTTGCTTCGTTGGTAGAGAAGCGATTGGTTGATGCCGGCGCGGAGGGGGGACTATCGTCGGGCCAGTTTGGCTTCCGGAGTGGGCGGGGCGCGCAGGATGCGGTTTGCATTCTCCGTGGAAGGGTCGCGACAGTCTGGGCGCATGCAGGGGGCAATGCGTATATCCTTGTACTCGATTTGAAGAGGGCCTTCGACTCCGTCAACAACGACGCCGTGTTGGTGGTCTTGAAGCGCCTCGGGCTGCCGCGACACTGCGTCGACGCGATCGCAGATATGCGCCGGGACCGCCGCTTCCGCGCGCGAAATGGGGGCCGCGTGTCTGACGAGAGGCCGCGAGGGTTTGGAATGTCGCAAGGTTGTCCGTCGTCGCCTTTTTGCGCGTGATGCTCATGGCGGTGCTCATGAAGGACGCGGAGAACAGCCCCCCAACGGAGCTAGAAGGCCGCCTCGAACAGTGAGCGCGCGCGGATGACGCGCTTCCGTTGGCCAGAACGGCGCCCGACATGCAAGCGTGGCTGCGCGCAGTGCAAGCGGCCGCCGCAGGAGTCGGTCAGGAGATGCACTGGGGGAAGCTGCAGCTGCTCCGGGTGAGATGCAACGGCGATGTCCGGACCCCGGGCGGCGACGCAGCGCAGGCGACAGACGCGCTCGCACATTTGGGGGCATCGATTAGCAACGACGGGAGGGTCGGCGGGGAGCTCGCCAGACGGCTCGGGATGGATTTTGCTGAATTCCGCGGTCTGCTGAAGCTGCGGGGGCACGCGTCAATCTCAAGGCGGAGAAATGAAGAGCTCTTCAACGCGATCGTGGTCTCCAAGCTATTCTACAGCATGAGTGCAGCGTGTCTGAGCTAGGCAGAACAAAAAGACTGGACGGGGCACATTGCGGAATGCTACCGACAATTCGCGGCGTCGAGCATCCCATGGTCTCGCGCGCGCCCAGCGAGGGCGCGCGCCGGCGCTCGGCGCAGAGACCGCTGTCTGACACGCCGCCGGGGCATCAGTTGATCCTCTTCGGAAAATGCGGCTCTCGGGGAACTGGGGGGCCCGCCTCGGGATGCCGCGTTCTACCCCGGGGCGCTCGCGCCGCTCAATGATCGCTCTGTGCGCGGAGCAGGGAGGCCGCGACTGGGGCGGGCAAGAATGCTGCTGCCGCGCGCAGCGCGGGCATGTGCAAACGGACACCAGCGCCGAGAAAATGCACGGGATGCGCATTATTGGCGAGAGCTCGCGCGTCGCTAATGCGCCGCCGCCGCCGATGCGCCGTAGGGCGCGTGGCCCTTCCTTCCTTCCTTCCTTCTTTCCTTTTCTTTTGGAATGAAGCTGGGTTATTCGGAGAAGTGTGACGGAAGGTTGCCCCCTGGCAGGGTTTATTTTCACCGTGGCGATCGTTCCTGAGTTGCGTGCTCTTAATCCGCAGATTGCCTCTCAACCTGCTCGTCTTTTTTGCTGGCCGATGACGTTGGATGCGCCTGCCCCGACGCGCGTTTCTCTTTGCCTGTCGCTGTCGGGTGGATGGCGCAGAGCGCGATGGCCACTGAGCATGGTCCGAGCCTCGAGAAGTGCGACGTTGTCATCCATTGTATTCTGTCCCCCTCGGAAGCCGTCCGGGCGTTTCGGGTCGCGGGACTGAACGTTCTGCAAATCGCATGGCCTCCCACGGGGGAAAAATGATGGCTGGTTTTTGGGCCCTGGAGGATGCGATGAGAGTTGTGGCGCTCCATGCGCGGAGCTGCGAGATCGCGCGTCCCGCATTCGATCGCTTCACCTCTTCGCCCGCCCACAGTCTTCGTGCTTATGATTTCTTTGGTCTTCGCGTCCTCTCCCGCGTCTGGCGAGTGCACCCTGTCGCCGAGCGCTCGCTGGCCACTGATCGCGCGGCATTGCAGCGGCTTGCCTGCGCGCCGCGCCTTGCCATCCCCCGCTCCATTCTTCGTGGGATCGGGGATCTTGGGGTGGCGGCGGAGCCCAGTGGCCTTACCTCCTCTGCTCGTGCTGCCACGCTTCGCGCCGCTTCGGGGTCCAGGGGGCTTCGGGATGCCACGGCGCGATCCTACGCCATGCTCCATGGAGTCTCAGACACTTGCGTCCTTTGCGCACTGCGGTTCCCTAGTTGGTGAAAGCAGGCGGCCGCGCATAACCTCACGCGGTGCTGGAGAGAGATTGCTGCGATCGCTCTTGCGCTGGCCGGCCCCAACATTATCGGGCTGCAGAGGATGACCTGCAATTGCCGTCGGCTGAGGCATCCTCACCTTTCCCTTGTTCTGGACCTTGTGAGGCGCGCGAGGTACTGTTGGCCTGGCCCCCCCTGTCGGTGATCGTGTCCTGATAGATCTGCTAAACGCAAGCTGCAAGCTTGCTCCATGTATCGGGAGCGCCTATCTTCGCATTGTTTTTCAATGCCGGGCCCACCACCCGCAAGTTCCGACAGGGAACAGCTATCTGCAGGTTCGGGAACTGTGCGGTCGGGGGTATGGGGTGGTCCACTTCTTTTCCTGTCTGTCCCTTTGTCGTCTCGCGTCCACGCTTTGCCTTCGTGCTTTCTCGCTGTGTCTCCCCTGCGTCGTTGTGCCCGGATGTCGGCTGGCCATGGTTGTACCTCATGGTCGGATGAACTCGACGTATAAGTCAATGCGTGCTGGCGGAAATTACGAACGTGATGGGGTACTGGGTTTCTTTCAGGCCCGCGGTCGGAGTTTGGCACGCAGGCACGCTAATATACGTGCCTTGCTCGCTCGTGGCGTCCAAGCGGAGCAAGGCCCCGCGGGAATGTGAGCGTTCATCCTCGACCTCATCCTCGTCCCCATTATCATCCTCATCCTCGTCTTCATCCCCATCCTCATCAAGCGCATCGTCATCCTCATCCTCGTCCTCATCCTCGTCTTCATCCTCATCCTCATCAACATCTTTATCATCATCATCATCATCAGCATCATCACCAAATCCATCCGAATTCTTTGTCATCACCATCGGCATATTCATTACCATCATCATCATCACCATCATCGCCATCACCACCACCACCATCATCATCATCACCACCACCATCATCATCACCATTATCATCATCACTGCCATCATCGCTGTCAGCATCGTCATCATCGCCATCGCCGTCGTCGTCGTCGTCATCGTCATCGCCATCGTGGTGCCGATTTTTTCCCTGTTCCTCGAGGCCTTCGACGTCGACCCGCTGGCCGTGCAGGTCGGGCGGGCGTTGGCGGCGGAGGACGGCCGCTTTCGGATGGTCCACGCGCCCTTCAGCGAGTTGGCGGGCGCGGTGCGCGGGGATGCCACCAGAACGGCGTGCCACGACCACGCCTCGTGGTGTGAGTCGAGGGGTGGGTCGGGGGGTGGGTCGCGGGATGGGTCGCGGGGTGGTCGCGGGTGGGTCGCGGGTGGGTCGCGGGGGAGAGTGAGGGGGCCGAGCGGTCTTACGTACACCGTCCTTGGGAGCGTGGGTGGGTGAACTGGGGGCACCCAAAATGGTGTGGTGAACACACCGCGAAATGAGTCAGTGGGGACTCGGGATCACCACGCGGCTTTGGGATCCAGGTCGTTCTCCAAGGACGTCTCGGGCGGCTGGGGGGCCTCCGAGGTCCCAAGACCGCGCGGTGACGGACCACGCGGTGAGGTCTCTTGGGATTCCGAGGTCACCGCGCGGTCTATCACCACGCGTTTTGGGGGCCCCCAAGGTGCGGGAACCCGTGGGCGGCGTGCTGCTTGACCTGGGCGTGTCGTCGCCGCAGCTCGACGACGTCAGCCGGGGCTTCTCCATCAAGGGCCGCAAGGACGGCCCCTTGGACCTGCGCATGAACCAGGAGGTGTGCGGAGGGTACGGACCTCCGAGGAGGATCAGATACCGATGCCGCTACCCTTCCGCCGTTTTCGCCTTCCCGGGCTTCCTGGAGGCCTTCGTCGCCACGGCTGGGCTCGCTTCGAAGCTTCAGTCAGAGCGCACCCCAGGAGGGGTTTGGGGAGTAGCGGCATCGGTAAATTTAGGTTTACCCAGAATGCGCTTACACCGATCTTGGTCATGTGTCGGGCCGGACGAACGGGGGGGATTGGGAAAGGGGGGGTTACGAAATTTGTTGCATGCAGCTGGTTTCGGCCTCACCGAGGGGCCCATTCCTCGATACATAGCCGCCTCCGGCGCCGGGAGGCGCCGGGAAAATCAGCTGCGTGAGCTGATTCTCACCCCCCCCCTTTGCTATCCCCCCCTTTGCCCCGACCCGCATGTGGATCCTGGGCCCAGGATCGGTACGCCTTCCCGCTCAGGCCATAAAAGGCGTACACTGTGCACCGATCCTGGGGCCAGGGCGGGCCTTCGGTGCAGGCGTATAGGTTGTGTCTTCCTATAGGTGGGGGTCCCCGCGGCGAAGTGGCTGCAAGGCGTCAGCGCTGCCGAGCTCGCGTGGGTCATCGACGCCACCTGCTACCGGCTGGACGCCGCGCTGCCCCGGCGGATCGCGGAGGTCGTGCTTCGGCGCGGGCCCTACGAGTCCACCGCGCAGCTGGTCGCGGTGCTGGACGCTCTCGGGGCGGAGCTCCAGCTGGAGCATCCGAACCTGAACTTGGCCCACATCGTCTTCTGCGCCATCCGCGTGTTCCTGAACCGCGAGGTGGCCGAGCTGGACCGGGTGCTGGAGGGGGCGCTGGAGCGCCTGGAGCTGCACGGCCGCGTCGTCGTCATCTGCTTCAACCGCTGGGAGGTGGCGGCCGTGCGCAGCTTCCTGCGCAGCAACGAGGACGGCGAAGCTTCGGGACGCGCACAGGCAGCCCCCCCCCCGGAGGTCCTGGTGTTATGTCGGGCGTGTCCCCCTACAGGGGGATTTTTGACGAAAGTTACAAAAATACGCCAACAATACCCCCAAAAGGTCAAACAATACCCTCAAAATAGTCCCCAGACTATTCTTGGATTATTCTTTGATTATTTGGGGGGTATGTTTTAAATCCCCCTGTGGGGGGACAGGCCCGACCTAATCCTGGTGAGGCCAGCCAAGACTGCCCGAGGGGGAGCTGCCTCCGCGCGCAGCCCGAGGGCTCACCAGACGAGGAGCCCAGCGAGCGGGCCGCCGCACTGGTGCCCGCAGACAGGCTCCCGGAGCTGTACCCACTGCTGGCCAGCTCCAGGCCTGGCGGCACAGAGAAGGAGGACCAGGACCAAGACGGAGCGCGGGAATCTCGGTGTTGATCGTGGTCCTCGTCGTGGATCATTCTCGATGACCCTCAGGACGTGTGTTCGCCCAGTGTGTCTGTGTGTGTGTGTTTGCCCAGTTCACCTCCGCCCGTACGTTCCCAGGACGAAGGTTGTCCTACTGGGCCCCGACCTGCTGCCCTCAACCCCTGCGCCGGCGCGCAGGGGGCACATCCAATGAAGTGGGGGCGGATCCGAATTCGGTCTGGATCGGTCTCGCTGTGGATCCCATCTCCGTCCATGTGGCTCCGATGTCTGATGCTGTGGATCTGAGTTCCGTATTTGCTGTCGCTCGGATCCGATGTCTGTGCGTTTTCGAATGCAAGTTTTTTTTTAGATGCATCATGGGGGCGGGGAGCAATCGGATCCGCGGCACCCGAGCCTGGCGCTGTTACGACTCTATTCAGCGGGCGAAGAACGGTATTAAATAGACTTTTTCGCTGTCGGGGGCGCCTGTCCCTTGGCGGCTGGAAAGTTTATACCCAGGCGCCCCCGACAGCGAAAAAGTTTATTTTATACCGTTCTTCGCCCGTTAATCTATGGGGGTAGGGGGTTTGGATTCGTCGTGCCGCAGGCGGGCCGCGCGTGGTTTCACGGCCCCCATGAGACTCACCGCGCACGGGTCGCACCCAACATGAACACAGCTCTCCTCATTACTCTTGCTGCCGCAAGCAAGCTGTCCAGACGCCGTGCGTCTGGTGTCACGACGCTCGCGTGCTAACCGCTTATCTCAGCTGGCGCCTCAAGAGGAACATCTGTCTTCCTGCGCGAGTAGCACGCAGCCCGCAGCTTGTGCCAGCACTCGTTACACCGCCCGCGTCGCATTGCATGGCTTCGGTGAACAATCACACCTTGGCGCTAAGACACGTTCCAAGGATCATGAAATCATCTTCGCGAATCGGCGACGGCGGGCATGGACCACTACCAAGATCGGCGTTGATGAGATCTCGCGACATCCCGGTCATGGAGATTGATTTGCTTAACCCTCTGCCGCGTAACGGCCGTTACCCAGTCCCCCCCCCTTCCCCCCGTCCCCCGAGTAACGATAACGATCGTACAGTGCCGTTTTTAATACATGCTCCGCGTGCGGATCATGTACTACAAATGCTGGGATTTAGCACTAAACACAACGATGAGTTCATTCATACATTTATTCATAATTTCATCATGTCTTAAACAATCCTATATGTTAAACCATCCTATGTATTAAGAACTGCCCTGTACGAAGGGGGGGGCCTGAGCCCCCTCCACATACCGGTGCCCGCGCGCATCCTGTGGCGATCGCAGCGCGCACCCGCCCTTTCGTGCCCCGCCCCACCCAAAGTGTCACCGCTATCTGCGGCCCCGGCACCCCTCTCGGCAACGGCCGACACTGCGAAGTAGCAACAAGCAGTATCCGACGCCCTGGTTTTTTCGACCTCGGCCTTGTTTCTCTTGTCTCGTTCTCGCCTCTGGGGCTCCTCCTCTCGGGGCTCGGGGCCCTCGCGGGCGGGCCTGGATCTCTGGGACGAGGGGCCCTCGAGCAGCGGCGAGGAACTCCTGGGGCCGCGCATGGCACAGATCCTGTCGGCGGGTGTCCGGGCCGTCGCGGCGGAGGAGGAGGAGGAGGAGGAGGAGGAGGAGGAGGAGAAGGAGGAGGAGGAGGAGGAGGGGGACGAGGAGGAGGAGGAGGAGGAGGAGGAGGAGGAGGAGGAGGAGGAGGAGGAGGAGGAGGGGGAGGGGGAGACGGTTTATTATAAGTGAAAGGTCCGCCTTCCTCGCTACGAGCCAAGGCATCTTATGAGCGGCCTCGGACAGATCCCCCCTGGAGGCCGCACGCCCTGCGCGCCACCGCGGCGCCGGTACGGCCCAGCGCCGAGGAGCTGGCCGCGAACCAGAGGGCGAGTCCCTCAGAGGGCCGCCGAGCCGCCAGGGGCGGGGGGGCGCGGAGGCAGCGGCGCCGCGCGTCGTGGCCGGCGTCGCGGCGGCGGGCTTCCGACACCTCCTCGCGTCGTGGAAAAATGACGACGGGCGGTTTTTTGTTATTTTCGGCTTCTCCGGGCCCCTACCCGGCTCCGGGAGCGTCAAAAACGATTCAGGATGCAAAACCGTTCCCGGGGAAGGGGTCCAGACCTCTGGGGGTCGACGTTGTGAAAAAGTCACGACGTCGGGGGTCTGGGTTTCTGCTGCAGAGGGGGGCCGGGGGGTTCGCTGAGGAATGTGCCCGGGAGGCCTCAGCTCGGGGCGTCGCATCTTTGGGCACCGGGCGTGTTCGCGCCCGGTTCCGGGTCCTCGCGGGTCGAGCTGGCTCGAGGTATGCCCCAGAAAGATGGTGTTTAGGGCTCCAGTCGTGCTGTTTGGGGATGTTGCCATTTGTTTTTTGGCAACGTCAGGTCTGAGGGAAGTAGTGTGCCTCAGACCCTGGAGGATGCCTTATCTGATGACGGCGGCGGCTACATCCATTGTAAAGCCACGATTGGTGTTTCACCAGCTTCCAGGCCCCGGGTTCCTTACCCAAAGGTTCATCATTCAATGCCCTCACTGTACTTTTGGCCTCTGGGGGCCCTCGCTGGGCCCTGGGACTGCCCCAAAGATGACTCGGGATGAACAGCCGGCCCTTGGGAAGGGTCTCACACACTATGCATACGGGGAGCGAGAATTCCTCCTCCGTGCCGGGAAACTGCTCGGAGTCTTTTCATTGGCGTTTCTCGCCGAAGCGTTACTGCAGAATGGTGCCTCGACATATTGTTTTCAGAGTTCCCCTCTACACCCAGCGGCGGGTAATCAGAGGCATGCGAACCGCATGTGCCTTGGTCGGCGCTGATGATCTTTATTCGATTCTTATCTTTGAAAGAGCGTGTTCTACCGCTGCTGGCGGACAACCGGGGGGGAGTCACTGGGGGTTCCCAACCCGTCGCCCCCCCCTCGAGAACCGAGGGGGAGTCACTACCAGTTCGACCCCCCCCCCCCATTCCATCATGAAAAGGGGGGGATCACTACCGGTTCGACCCCCCCCCCACCTCGCCGCCGGCAAACGATTCCCGCTCCTCGGGACAGCGGGACAGTGGTGGGGACAGCGGGACAGTGCAGTGGTGGGGACGGTGGTGGTGGGGACAGTTGTGTGGGGGGACAGTGGTGTGGGGACAGTGGGGCAGTGGTGGGGACAGTGGGACAGTGGTGGGTACGGTGGTGGTGGGGACAGTGGTGAGGGAACAGCGAGACAGTGGTGGGGACAGAGGGGACAGTGTGGGACAGTGGTGGGGACGGTAGTGGTGGGGACAGTGGTGAGGGCGGTGGTGAGGGCGGTGGTGGGACAATGGGACAGTGGTACGGTGGGGAGAGTGGTGGGGACAGTGGGGACAGTGGGGCAGTGGTGGGGACAGTGGGGTCAGTGGGACAACACAGTGGGGCAGCAGTTGGGGCAGTGGGGGCAGTGGGACAGTGGTTGGGACAGTGGGGATAGTTGGACAGTGGCGGGGACAGTGGGGAGAGTGGGACCGTGGTAGGACAGTGGTGGGGACAGTGGGGACAGTGAGACACTGGTGGGGCGCTGGTGGGGACAGCGGGGACAATAGTGGGAACAGTGGGGACAGCAGGACAGTGGTGGGGACAGTGGGACAGTGGTGGGGACGGTGGTGGTGGGGACGGTGGTGGTGGGGACGGTGGTGGGCCCGAAGCTGTGCGAACACGCCCGTTGTGAAGAAAAGCTGCAGCGCCAGCATCTCAGGGGCATAGACCCTCGAAGCGAGGTCCTCGGAGTGGTTTGTTCGAGGCGTTGGATGTCTGGGCCTCGAGGCACATGATGCTCCAACCTACTGTAGCTTCGACCACCAGAAAGAATTTCGAGCACCAAGGCAGCACCGAAACTGAAGGGTTTGTGCCCGGCCCTGGGAGGAGATACTCGTTCGATCCTGTTTTCTGCTACTTTTCTGGGTGCTCGACATTATTTCTGGGATGTGGTCATTCGGTACGGTAGGAGCAACACAGCCCGAGGCGAAGTCCGTGATGTACGTCCTGGAGAAGGTGTCTCGCCGGACTCCGGCCGTGGGCGGCGGGGTGAGCTCCAGTGGGCCGCCCAGGGGCGCCGCGGACGCGCGGGGCCGCTTCCAGAAGCCGTGTCCGCCGCAGTGCTGCGCGCAAGACAAAACACGCCGTCTTCGTCGCCGTCTTCGTCGTCGTCGTCGTCGTCGTCTTTGCCATCGTCGTCGTCGGCGTTCCTGCTCCTCTTCCTTCCCCCCTTCCCGCGGTTTGCTGCACTTCCCCTGCCTCCTCCTACCTCTCCCTCATCGTGGTGCTTGTCCATCGTAGCCTCCTGCTTCTTCTCCTGCCCCTTCTCCTTCTGCTGCTGCTGCTGCTCCTCCTCCTACTGCTCCTCCTCCTCCTCCTCCTCCTTCTCCTCCTCCTCTTCCCCTTTCCCATCCTCATTCCTCCCCTCCCCTTGCCTACTTTCTCCCCTTCCCCGTGCCCTCCTCCCCCCGCCCCTGCCCCCAACCGTCTTCTGACAAAACGTAGCCCTCGTCGCGCCACCAGGCTCGTCGGTGGAGGCCGAGCTGGGTGCTTCACCCGGAGACGGCTTTCTATCGCGCGTGATCCTGAAGCTCGACATAGCCCAGGAGGGCGACCTTTGGCCATGCACAGAGGGGGACAGGGGGAGGGGGGAAGGCTTCTCAGAAGCACCCCTGCTCCGTAGAAGGCGCGGGCCTTGTGTATAGGATGCAGGGCCGGCGCCTTCAAGAAGCAGCCTCCTTCTAAGAAGCCTTCTCTCCCCCTAGCCCCTTCTGAGCGCCGCCACGACCTGTTTTTGTTGGCTCTTGGGAGCACTGCGAAGTAAGGGAGTCCGCGCATCCAGCCGAGGCCTCGCGGTTCTTTGGGTGGCTGCGACCTGCGCAACTGTCGCCACTGTCGCGGGCTCCTGGGAGGCACGGCTGAATCGGGGAGTGCGCGCACCCGGCCGAGGCCTCGCATCTCCTTTTGGAGCTGCGAGTTGCGCAGGTGTGGCCGCTCTCGTGGTCTCCTGGGAGACACGGCGGAGTAGGGGAGTACGCGCACTCAGACGAGACCTCGCGTTTCCCTGGGTGGTTGCGAACTGCGCAACTGTCGCCCTTTTCGTGGGCTCCTGGGTGGCAAGGCGGAGTAGGGAAGTGTGCGCACCCAGCCGAGACCTCGCGGCTCCCTGGGGGCCTGCGAACTGGGCAAGTGTCGCTTCGTTGGCTCCTGGGAGGCACGGCGGAGTAGGGAAGTACGCGCACCCAGCCGAGACCTCGCATCTCCCTGTGGGACAGCGAACTGCGCATCTGGCGCCACTTTCGTGGGTTCATGGGAGGCACGGCAGAGTCGGGGGAGTACGCGGACCTCGGCCGAGACCTCGCTGCTCCCTGGGTGGCTGCGAGCTGCGCCACCGTCGCCACTTTCGTGGGCTCCTGGGAGGTCCAGCGGAGTCGGGGGCCACGCGCACCCAGACCTGACCTCGCTGCTCCCTGGGTGTCTGCGACCTGCACTCCTGTCGCCACCGGTGTGTACCTCTGGGAGGTCCAGCGGAGTCGGAGGGCACTCGCGCCCATTTGAGACTTCGCTGCTCCCTGGGTGGTTGCGAACTGCGCAATCGTCGCCGCTTTCGCGGGCTCCTGGGAGGTCCAGCGGAGTCGGGGGCCACGCTGACACATTTGGGACCTCACTGCCCCCTGGGAGGCTTCGAACTGAGCAGCCGTCACCACTTTCGTTGGCTCCTGGGATGTCTAGCGGGGTCGGGGGCCACGCGCACCCATGTGAGACCTCGCTGATCCCTGGAAGGCTGCGAGCTGCGCAACTGTCGCCACTTTCGTGGGCTCATGTGAGATCCAGCGGGATCCGGGGCCACGCGGATCCAGCCGAGATCTCGCGGCTCCGTTGGAGCTACGAGCTACGCAATTGTCGCCGTTTTCGTGGGCTCCTGGGAGGCACGGCGGAGGTGAGGGCAGCGCTGATTGTGCATATATTTTTGTTTGTTTGTTTTTTTTGTTGACTGGTTTTGTGTTAGACATATATATATATATATATATATGGATATGTATATATATACATATTGTATGGAGCGTTCATACACATGTTGGCCTTGCGTGGAGAAAGGTTTGGGTACGCCTCGGGATTTGTTTGCCGATCCCTTTCCAACGAGGCCCAATACAGCACGGGGCCCTCCAAGATTTTTGTTCCCGTGCTGGGAGTGGCCCATTCAATGGCACCCGTCTGAGAATGCAGAACCGTGCCAACACACTATTCCCGAAACCTCGACGCTGCGAATCGGCATGACTTGTTGTGCCCTGACAGCCATACACTGCCACAACACCATGCCCGGGACTCCAACGTCGCAGATCAACGTGACTGTTGCGTCCCCACAGCCCTACAGCGTGCCAGAACAGCGTTTCTGGCACTTCAAACTTACGAGCCCATGGCACCACTGTAACCTTTTGAGACGAGTGTGCGCGGCGCTCAGGCAGGAGCCGCATTTGGCGCAAGGAGAGGCCTTCCATACCTGGCGCTGCTGCCAACTGTTGAGACGCGCGTGCGCGGCGCTACGGTGAGAGCCGCACTTTGCAAAGCCACCCCCCTCCATCCTTGAGGTGGTTGGTTGGCTCTTAAGGCACACGCGTGCGCGGCGCTGGGGCGAGGGCCGCCTTCTGAGGACGGCCCGCCCTCCAGACGTGAAGCAGTCGCACGCCTTTCAAGGCGAGTGTGCTCGGCGCGGGGGCGAGGGCCGCCTTGTGCACAAGGGGGACGCCTTCCATACGTGGCGCCGTTGCCAACTGTTGAGGCGCACGTGCGCGGCGCTGCGGCGAGAGCCGCACGCTGCAAGCAATCCCCCCCCCTCCATCCTTGAGGTGGCCGGAAGCTCTTGAGGCACACGTGCGCGGCGCTGGGGCGAGGGCCGCCTTCTGAGGACGGCCCGCCCTCCAGCCGTGAGGCCGTCGCGAACGTTTCAAGACGAACGTGCGCGGCGCGGGGGCGAGGGCCGCCTTTTGAAAGCGGCCCGCCCTCCACCCGTGAAGTTCGAGCACCTTTTAAGACGAGTGGTCCGCTCTCCATCCGTGAAGCCGCCGCAAACCCTTAGAGGAGGAGGAGGAAGAGGACGAGAAGGCAGGAGCCCCCACCTTCAGGACACCAGCCTGCCCGGGTCCGCCCTGAGCGGGCCATCGCTGAGCGGGCCGTGCTGGCCAGCTGGTGCCCCTTTTGCGCCCGCGTGGTCAGAGGAGGAGGAGGAGGAGGAGGAGGAGGAGAAGGAGGAGGAGGAGGAGGAGGAGGAGGAGGAGGAGGAGGAGGAGGAGGAGATGGAGGAGGGGGAAGAGGCTTGCCTCCCAGCGGTTCGAAGAGAGCGTCGTCGTTGCCGTCGTCCCTCCTCCCTCCATCCTGCGCTTCCGCCTCCTTCCTCCCTCCCTCCTCTTTCCTTTCGCTTCTCCTTCCTCTCCTGCTTCTCCTCCTGCTACTCCTGCTTCTCCTCATCTTCCTTCTCCTTCTCGTCCTCTCTGTCCTCTGTCTCCCCCGAAGTCTGCGCGCGGCCGTAGCAGTAGTAGCAGTAGTGACAGCAACGGCAACTCGTAGGTAGTAGTCGCCGTCGTCGCCGTCGTCGTCGCAGTAGTAGTAGTAGTAGTAGTTGTTGTTGTTGTTGTTGTTGTTGTTGTTGTTGTAGTGGTAGTGGTAGTAGTAGTAGTAGTAGTAGTAGTAGTAGTAGTAGTAGTAGTAGTAATAGTAGTGGTAGTAGTGGTAGTAGTAGTAGTAGTAGTAGTAGTAGTAGTAGTAGTAGTAGTCGTAGTCGTAGTCGTAGTCGTAGTCGTAGTCGTAAAGGTAGTAGTAGTAGTAGTAGTAGTAGTAGTAGTAGTAGTAGTAGTAGTAGTAGTAGTAGTAGTAGTAGTAGTAGTAGTAGTAGTAGTAGTAGTAGTAGTAGTAGTAGTAGTAGTAGTAGTAGTAGTAGTTAGT
>CAUYUJ010015405.1:0-5000 GCA_963575745.1 Prorocentrum cordatum
GGGGGGGGGGGGGCACGACCCCCCGCTGGGGGGGCGGGCGAGGGGCATACCCTCCTCTTCCTCCTCTTCCTCCTCCTCCTCCTCCTCCTCCTCTTCCCTCCCTGCGTACGCAGCGGTTTCGGGCGTCACCCAGAGCGCACCCGCGCGACGGCTACGGGGCGGCGGATCCGTTCCAGAGGGGGGGAGGGGGAGAGGAGGGCCACCCGCACTTGATAAATCCTCCCTGCTCCTCCTTCTCCTCCTCCTCCTCCTCTTCCTTCTCCCTCCTCCTCCTCCCTCCAACTCCCTCCCCCTCCTCCTCCTCCTCCTCCTCCTCCTCCACCCCTCCTCCTCCCCTCCTACCCCCCCCCCGCCTCCTCCTTCTCCTGCCCGTCCTTCTCCTCCCCCCCTTCTTCCCTCCTCCTCCTCCCCCTCTCTCCTCCTCCTCCTCCTCCCCCCTCCCTCCTCCTCCTCCCTCCTCCTCCTCCTCCTCCTCCTCCCTCCTCCCCCCTCCCCCCCCCCCTCCCCCTCCTCCTCCTCCTCCTCCTCCTCCTCCTCCTCCTCCTCCTCCTCCTCCTCCTCCTCCTCCTCCTCGTTCCTCCTCTCTCTCCTCCTTCCTCTCCCCTCCTCCTCCCTCCTCCTCTCCTCCTCCGCTCCTCCTCCTCCTTCTCCTCCTCCTCCTTCTCCTCCTTCTCCTTCTCCTCCTCCTCCCCCTCTTCCTCCCTTCATGCTCATGAGGCTTCAGATGATCCCCAGTTCAGATGCTTGTGGTGTCCTCCGCTTTTCACCTTTGTTCGCGGGCTCCGTCAACATACAGCTTGCACGCATCGCTCTCACGCTCATAGTATTCGTACTGCCCTGGGTCATGGCACAGCATGCACATTTTGCCACATGGTTTTCGCCAATCGCCGAGGTCTAGTGGAACACCTAGCCAAGGATTTCCCTACCTGTGCTGTCGCAGTTCCAGCGCACGGACCTGGCATCAATGCAGCTGAGATTGCCTCGTTGAACGCCAAAGCCTATGCAGCTGCCGTGGCACACCGCAAAACAGGTTTGGCAATTTGGAGACACCAACATCCAACCTTCAAGGGACCCCCAAGCAGGCCAACCTCAGACTTTGAGCAGCAGGTTCATCCTCATCTGAGCGTATCTGAGGCCCGTTCCATCCTTGTTGAGTCGGACTATGTTTTTTTTCAGAGGACGCCGTTCGGGCCATGATTTCCCTTTCGGACCCGAAGCTACTGAGCCGTTGGCCGCCGCTGGCCCCGAGACCCTGGATGGCAGATTTTGGCCGTTCAGGCCGCAGGATTTCCAAGGCGTCCCTGCTCTTAGCTTGCCTTACAACATCAGACGTTCGTTCATTTTTTTTTTGAACCTCTTTTTTGACCTGAGGCGTTCCGGGGACATGCAATGGAATCTGGAAAACGCTCACGCAGACCCCGGTTTCGAGCTTTACTGTTTGTCGCGCTCGATATTGCTATCGATGCTACTCGTGGGGATCTGACCAGCGATGGTGCCCTGGTGTGTGGGTCGAGCACGTACGAGCTAGGAGGATGTTCAACTCTGGAGGGGGGCCCGCTTGCGAGACTTGGTCTGCCGCGAGGTGGTACGAAGGGGGCCCCCCTCCGCCCAGGACCACCACGCATGTCTGGGGCGAGCAGTTGCAAGTTGGTTCGCAGGGACGTGCTGGTGCGTCGGGGTGGGGTGAACACCCCATTCCTCCTGATCGGCTCCCCCACGCTCCCTCTTCCTTCTGTTGGCCCCCTCTCGCTGCGTTGGTTTCGGCCGCCTCTTCGACGGCCACGGACTCTGATCAGTGCGAGCACGTGGCCCCCGATACTGATTGGACCTCGGTAGGCAGAGCTCCCACGCGCATAATTAGTATCATAATGCCAGAGTGCCCGACCAGTTGAAGTCCACCCCTGGAGGCGGAAGATGCTCGCGGTGCACACGACCTTGCTCGGTAAAGACAGGTAGTCTCGTTTCAAAACAGCTTGCAAAACAAAAGGTTTATCCTGTTGGCCTTTGTCAGGCCATCGCTCGGGCTGTTTATTCCTCGATTTCGTCTTTTCTTCCCAGTCCCGATGAGGACCTGGATGTAGATTGCCCGCCAGACACATTGGAAGTCCCAGAAGGCCTCAAGTTTGCCCCCGCTCTTTAGAGCGAAGAGGCCGACGAGAGGTTCCTGGCCCTCCCAGACTTTGTGGGCAAGAGGCGTCTAAAGAAGGTCGATCCCGAGCGTCACAGATTTATCCCAGAGGCTGTTGATCCCCCTTTGTCCCTGGCATCGCTCGGACGTGTGCGTTTTTTCCTCGGCGAGGACCATCGAGGAGCATCCTTGATCATTTGGCGAAAAAACCACGCACGAAACCGAAAAAGCACAGGAATGGACGTCCGAGCGATGGCCAGTTGTCAGGAGGACAGCATGTGCCCGGCCAACCGTCCAGCTCCGAGGCCCGACGAGCAGGGCTGCTTTGAAGCGGTATACGACCACGCATATCTCGATGTGCAGAGCGCGGGTGCTGTGGCCTTTGTGGCCGGCCCCGCTCACCCCGCTCCTTCCGCTCCCCTCGACCCGTCGTCGACGCCGTCGTTGGTTCCTCATCCTCCTCTTCCTCTTCCTCCTCCTCCTTCCTCTTCCTCCTTCCTCTTCCCTCCTCCTCCTCCTCCTCCTCCTTCTTCCCCTCGCCTCATCATCCCTTCCCCAGCCCTTTTCCTTCTGATCAACTCCCCTCTGTCGCCCCCGAGGCCGGTCGAACGCCCGGGCCAGGCGTTTCGCATGAGACTTCCTCGCCGCTTTTGGCTTGACACTTAACATGGTCAACACTTTGACAATTCGAGGACGCGCGGTTTTCACACTGTGTGGCTTTTTTATTGAGCGCCGCGCTCATTGTCTTAAACATTTGCCAGGCTTTCACGTGTTGCGGGAGGGCCGTTTTCAAGTTGTGGTTCTCGCCCCAGCACCGCGTGCATTCGTTCTACACGGGCAGGAATTCACGGATTCAGGGCGGGCCGTTTTTACATTGTGGCTCTCGCTTTTGCGCCGCGCTCACTCGTCTTGAACATTTTCAACGGCTTCGCGGAACCCCATGGTGAATGTACCAGAAACGACGTTGTGGAACGATTCAGGAATGTCAGGGCGCACCAGTTACGCTGATTCGCGGTGTTGAAGTCACGGGAATGGTGTTCTGACAAGATTCAGGATCGTCAAGACGCGAAAGTCAGGTTGAATCGTGGGCTTTGGAGTTCCAGGAGTGGTGTTTTGGCACGCTTCAGGATCTTCATGCGGTTGCCCCCCCAAGGGGCACTTTCCTCAGTGGAACTGAATCTTTGTAGGGGCCTGTGAAGAGGAAGCTTGGAGAGAGGTTGATTCCAACATCGTTGAAGAGTCCTGGGTTTGCACTGTTCCTTTTTTCCTCCTCCTTCTCCTCCCTCCTCCCTGCTCCCTCTGAGGGCGAGGGTCGCGTGGCCCCGGTAGAGCCAGGCAGGCGCCTCCCCCCCAGGGTGTGGGGAAGGGGTGCAATGAAAGGGGCGCCCCCTGTAGTAAGCTGAGGTCGGCGGAGGAAACGGTACCCATACTGCTCCTCCTCCTCCTCCTCCTCCTCCTCCTCCTCCTCCTGCCTCCTCCTCCCTCCTCCTCCCTCCTCCTCCTCCTCCCTCCTCCTCCTCCTCCTCCTCCCTCTCCTCCTCCTCCTCCTCCTCCTCCTCCTCCTCCTCTCCTTCTCCTCCTCCTCCTCCTCCTCCTCCCTTTCCTCTTCCTCCTCCTCCTCCTCCCTCCACCTCCTCTTCCTCTTCCTCCTCCTGTTTCTCTTCCTCCTCATCTTCCTCGGCCCTGAACCTTTCCTCCCTCCCCGCACCCTCAATCCTCTTGCCCCCGCGACGGACGTCGATCCTCCTCCCCTCCTCCTCCTCCTCCTCCTCATGTTCCTCCTCATCTCTCCTCCTCCTCCTACACTGGTCTTCCTCCTCCTCCTCCTCCTCCTCCCTCCCCCCTCCGAGGGCGAGGTGCGCGGGGCCCTGGGAGAGCCCTCTGGCCAAGCAGGCGCCTCGCCCCCCCGCCTTTTCCCTGGAGGTGGGGAAGGTGTGCAAGGACAGGGCCTCGCCTGTAGTCGACCCAGGCCCCCATCGAGTCACGAGATACAGTGGAGGCCCATGCCAACAAACACCCTGCTTGCCTTCAGGGTTCCCTGGGTTTCCTCGGTTTCGATGCTTTCGTCATGGAGAGCGTGGCGTTCCCACGCCAAGAAACGATGGACGTCCTGGGGTCTCAGGGTTGGGTTTTCTGTGGAATGTTGCTTGTGGTCGGTCGGGCCCCGGCTGTAGTAGGCCCAGGCCCCCTCGAGTCATGAATTACCCACGAGAGCAGGTTTTTCGCGATTTTCGGTCCCTGGTGGCCCTTACTGGGCCCCGGGACCGACATGCCATGATTCGGGATGAGAAACCGGTCCCGCGGAATGGGTAGAGACTTGTGAGGGTCGACGTTATGAAAGAATCAAGACGTCGGGGGTCTGGAGGTGGTTTTGTGTGAAAGTGGCCAGAGCATTCTATGGAATCTGCGAGGGCCACATGCCTCTCACACACGCCGATGGGGTCAGCGGAGTTTGTGCTTCTCCTCGGCCGCTGATCCTTCCTCCTCATCCTTCTTCTTGCCCCTCCTCCTGTCTCCTCCCCCTCCCTCCCTCCGTTTCCTCCTTCCAGGGCTCGTGTGGCCAGTGACGCGCGCTGCCGATGCCGCGACGGCTCAAGCCACTGCGGCACACGGAAAGACGCGCTCCCCGAACGCCTCCGCCCAGCAACCGACGTCCCGAGGTGCGGCTTCGCATTTTTTCTTCAAGGGACGAAAAAACCACCCTAACCCCTTTAGTCGGCGATTCCTTCACACACACATGGGCGTGTGCTAAGCAGCCCTGCCCTGTTCGATTCCGTCTCGCTCCAGGGCGTGGCTTGCTGGTTGCGTATTCTGAGGCTGAGGATGCTTTTTTTCTTTGCCCCTTGCTTCAGAATGATGAGCTCGATTCGAT
>CAUYUJ010015405.1:7500-12500 GCA_963575745.1 Prorocentrum cordatum
ACAGCTCCTGCGATAGTATCGACTACATCCGCTAGGACTGCATTCACGACATCTCATGCTACAGCTCCGACTACCGTTCCTGTACTCATCCGACCTACGCCCAGCCTTTCGCCGACATGGTGGCGGGCAAAAGAAGCTTTGGCATGATGACATTGTATCTTATCTACATGACGTGGCCATTACCGATAACGATTTCAAATGGTGAGTATTAACGGCCCAGAACCTACCATGGTGAAAGACTCGTGAAGAAGGTTTCTTGGACTATGTGCGTCGCTTCCTCCATTCCGGCAACTACAACGAGTGAGCCTTCTGGCGCTCCGGCGCCCCCGCCGGACTCTCATAGGGCCGTCCCTTCAGGACGTTTTCCAGCGCTCTCTCTCTCTCTCTCGCTCCTGTACACATCCGACTACATATCCGAGCGCAGTTATCATTGCAATTCCCAGCACAATAGTAGTGCATCGCTCAGTACCAATCTTATTGACGCTCGTATCGCAAGTCCAACTGCAACCAGTAGTGCAGATCTCAAGACAGCTCTCAGTGCATCTCCCAGTGCAGCTCCTGATTCATGTCCCAGTGAAACCAGTAAGTCAACTTCACTGCAGCCCCGAGTACGACGTATGTAGTATGTCCTCATGCCGTTCTTGCTACAACAGTTCTTCGGCACAGCCACCAGTTCCCGTTGCAGCCTCGGCTAGAGCCGTCACTACAGCTCTCACCATTGCTCTTATTTCAGCTCCCTACTGCAGCTCCTACAACAAATCGTACTACAGCTTCTATTTCAGCCAGTGGTGCAGTCCCCTCAAAGCCGCTCCTTCTGCGGCTCTCACTACAACCCCTACAACAGCTCCCTGGCGCAGCTACTAGCTCAGTTCTCTCCTTCCTACAACAACCCCTTGGCCCAGCCCGTACAACAGGTTCTTGGCCCAGCCCCTACAGTTGCTCGGCGCAGCTACTAGTGCAGTTTTCCTCTTCCTCCTCGTCCTCCTTCTCCTCCTCCTCCTCCTCCTCCTCCTCCTCCTCCTCCTCCTCCTCCTCCCCCAAACCAAACTTGCCTATTCGGGTGGAATGTCCGCAATCATATGACAGCGCACATAGAAGAGTTCTCCAGGGTTGGTTTTGTTGTATGTGTGTTTGTGCTTCCTATGGTTCTGGGGATTCCGATTCGGATCTGATTGGGAGGGTGGGCAAGAGGGAAACAATAGGGATGATGGGGAGACCCTGAGAGAGAGGGGGAGAGCAAGCGAGAGATAGATAGAGCGAGGGAGAGAAAGAGAGAGGGGGAGCTACGATGGAAGTGGAGGACAGGGGGCAGTGACATGGAGTGGAGTTGGATTGGCCGGCCTGCTCCGGCTGCCTTCCTGCAGTGGGGCCGTCTTGGCCCCGAGGCCGAAACTGGTAGGTTCGTTGCACGCATCTCGGATCGGTCGGTCGACGCTGCCGCCCGGGGCCTCCCGTGGGCTGCCGATGCTGCACGTGGCCTCCCACTGTCGTCCCCATCCCGATCCCTCTGTCCCTGCTCCTTTCATGAGTACACGCCAGTCGTTGAAAGTAGGTATCTTTGGAGCCCCAGATCCCAATCTGCTTCCAGCGCCTTCCTACTCCAAGAGCCGGCATGCTTTTGCTGTGTGTTTTGGTGCTCTCTGGGAAGACCTGGGCCCAGTCTGCTACATCCGCCTTCCCACTTCATGATTCTGACTACCTACTTCTTCCGACCGACGTGTATCCTGTATCTCCATCCTGATCTCGATCCCTACGTCCCGAGCCCTTTGTCCCCAGCCCTGTATCACTGCTCCGTCTCAGCATGCCCCCCCCCTCCCCCATGCACCCGGCCGGCGTCCGACCCGGAAAGCCATGCCGACTCCCTGCGGGTCCGCCCCCCGCAACCCTTGTCAAAAAAACAATGCAAACCGCACTCTGCCTCCACATTCGGAGCATGCGCGGCCAGCCCGATGCGGCCCCCCACCACCCTTGTCAGAGACACTGCAAAACACGTGGGGCAAAGGCTTGAGACATGTCCGTGAGGCCTGCGAGCACTCTATATCGTTTTTGACAGGGACGGCGGGGGTGTCAGCATATTCCCTGCGGTGCGCAAGGCTATTACCCAAACAATGCGAATTAAATTCTTGACGCTTCGCGTGTCCCCACCAGCCCATCCAGAAACGATGTCCAGGCAAGTTGAAGAGATCAGGGAAGTGGGGGAGCAACGAGAGGGACAGCCGATCCGTGCAAAGGATGAGGCGGAAGAGGAGGCCAGATGGATAGATGAGGGGGTGGCGAGGAACCGAGCGAAGGAGGGATGCGGAGAATGATGACGCTGGGTGGATGGTTGAATGCCGCTCGGATGCCTCTTGGAAGCCTTTTGGAAGCCTCTTCGGACGTCTTGGGGGTCTCTTGGCGGTCAGTGGGGGCTCTTGGGCGTCTTGGGTGCTTCGGGGGGGCCTCTTGAGGCCGCTTGGGATTCTCTTGGGGGGCTCTTAGGGGCCTGTTAGAGGCCTCTTGGGGCCTCTTGGGGGTCTCTTGGAGCTGCATGGCGGCCTCTTGGAGCCTCTTGGAGGCCTCTTGGAACCATCCTGGGAGCCTCTTAGGGGCCTCTTGGGAGCTTCTTGGGGCCTCATGGCGGCCTCTTGGGGCCTCTTGGAGGCCTTTTGGAAGCCTCTTGGGGCCTCCTGGGCGCCTCTTGGGGCCATCTTGGAGGAGACCGATCAAAGAAGAGGGTGGGGTTAATTAGCCTTGCCCCCCCAAGAGGCCAAAATGGGGCCAAAACCCTAGTAAAACCGATGATTTTGGCTTCCTCGCCGAGGCCGTTTTGGACGCTCTAACTACCAGCGCCCCCCCCGTCCAAGTCCAGGGGAGGGGGTTAGGGGGAGGGGTAAACCCCTCCCCGAAGGGGAAGAAGGGAAGATGGAAGAGGAAACTCCCGGAACCACCTACGCCCAGAGGGCTGGTGGGACTTCGCGGCTAAGTCTGGATCGTGCGCGGCCATCCCGCGATCAATGTCAAGTGGTTTCTGACAGGGACGGCGGGGGTGGTGGCGCGTGGCCTGCTGTGCGCAGGCCTACCAGACACAATGATGGGCATTGGTTTTCGACAGGGATGGCGGGGGCCGACATGTTTCCCGATGTTTGCTGTCACGTGCGCAGGCGCACCTGACGCACTCTGCACGTGCCCCGAACGCAGCGCACCTGGTCTGGCTGGAGTGTGCGGCACACCTGGAGCATTCGGAACACGTGGCGCATCTGGCGCACCAGGCGTGCCTGGCACTCTCGGGCCCCTGGGGTGCCTGGCGCGCGTGGCGCCTCTGGCACGCGTGGCGCACCTCGCCCAAGCGTCGTGCACTTGGGGTTGGCTTTGGTTTCCAGTAGCTTCCCATCCAAAGACGACCGCTGAATATGCTGAGGCTCGGGTGTTACTTATGTGTTGGGAGGAGGGGTGGCAGTGAGCTTGACGGCTTGCGGGCGGGTGGGTAGCTTGATCCTTATCCCTACCTGTGCCCCTGTCCCTATCCCTGCCCCGATCCCCCCATCGTGGCCCCCCAGCGTGGCCCCGTATCTTGACACCCCAATCGTGACCCCCCCAATCATGACCCCCATCGTACATGTATGATTGTGTAGAGTATTCTGCCGCAAGGGTGCGATCGTGGTTGCAGCTGTAATGTGTGTTCGTTCGCGCTCGATTTCCCCGAGCAGTGCTTGCCCTTGGGGGCTCCCACTGCGGTGCTCGAAGCAATTTCGGGTCGGTCCGTCGAGGTTTCGCCCACGCTCCCGCCCGTGTCGGCCACGCGCAGAGGGGGGTCGGTGGAGGGGGGAAGGCCTCTTAGAAACACCCCTGCTTCTCAGAAAGCGCGGGCCTTATCTACAGACGAGAGGCCGCGGCCTTCTAAGAAACCTTCCCCCCTTCCCCTGCCCCCCTCTGCGCGCCGCCAGCCGTGGGCGCCTCGTGGGCGCCTCGTGCGCTGGGCGTGTCCGCCGAGGTTTACGGCGCGCTCCCGCCCATGAGGGCCTCGTGGGGGCCTCGTGGAGGAGGAGGGGAAGGACGAGGAGGAGGACGAGGAGGAGGAGGAGGAGGAGGGGGGGGAAAAGGAGGAGGAGGAGGAGGAGGAGGAGGAGGAGGAGGGAGGAGGAGGACGAGGAGAGGAGGAGGGAGAGAGGAGGTGTGAGGAGGAGGAGCAGCAGGAGGGCGCCCACGAGGAGCCCACGCGAGGGACTGCGGCGAAGCCTCGGCGGACAAACCCACCAGGGCACGGGGCGCCCCTCCGGAGGGGGCGCGCGGCTGACCGCCTCGGCCCCATCCGGATGTGCGCAGTGGAAGGCCTTCTCCTCCCCCTCCTCTCTCCTCCTCCTCCCTCCCTCCTGCTCCTCTCCTCCTCCTCCTCCTCCTCCTACCCCCTCCTCCTCTTCCTCTCCTCCTCCTCCTCCTCCTCCTCCTCCTCCTCCTCCTCCTCCTCCTCCTCCCCCTCCTCCTCCTCTACGAGGCCCCCACGAGGCCCTCATGGGCGGGAGCGCGCCGTAAACCCCGGCGGACACGCCCAGCGCACGAGGCGCCCAAGAGGCGCCCACGAGGCCCCCGTTGCGCGCCGCCGATCTGGCGCGAGGAGGGAGTACCAGAGTTCCGATCACTATAGACTGGGCTGCTGCTGCTGGTTGATCCGCCAGTCTGGCTTGGCCGGGCATCTCCTGGACGCGTTTCATATCACTGCGGGGCCAAGCTCTGGCCCTACATCTGAGCACGCATTTTGGGCATGGCTTGTGTGAGCTCTATGTTTGCAGTCCTCTTTGAACGATCATCGCGTCGTCCCTTGCGCGCAGCCCCCAGCTATGTCCGGTGGCGCGTACGACGACTACTTCAAGGAACAGGCGTCCACCGCCATCGTGACAGTGAAGGACCCACTGGGACGGCGGCAGGGCAGTCTTCGCCAAGGTTCGTTCTGGCGGCGTGCTGGACAGGAGGCTTGGAGTGTGTGTGTGTGTGTGTGTGTGTGTGGCTTGGGGGGCGGGTAGGCG
>CAUYUJ010015405.1:15000-27978 GCA_963575745.1 Prorocentrum cordatum
AGGAGGAACTGGGCTGGCTGCGGGGGGCGAGGAGGGGGAGGAGGAGCTGGGCTGGCCGTGGGGGGGTGAGGTGGGGGTGTGTGTGGGGGGGGGGTCCGCTGCTGGTACCGCGCCGTGCTGGAATACGGCGGTCGGGGCGGAGGGGGCGCGCTGGCTGGGGGTGGCGAGAAGGAACAGGCGGAACTGGGCTGGCTGCTGAGGGCGAAGGGGAGGTGCTGGGCTGGTTGCGGGGCGAGAGAAATGAGGCGCGGTGCCACTGCCGCGCCGTGCCGTAATAAGCTGGTCGGGGCGCAGGGGGCGCGCTGGCTGGGGGGCGGGGAGGAGCTGGGCTGGCTGCGGGAGGGCACGGGGGCGCGGTGTCCTGGCTGGGCGGGCGCGCCGGAGCCGTGCCGTGCAAAAGTGGAAGCGCGGCGGCAGGGGGGTAGACTCCGCCCGGGCGCCCGCGGAGGGCAGGGGCGGCTGCGGCGGGCAGAGCGTCGCTCGGCTGCACCCCTCCAAAATGGAACCCATGCATGTGATCGTCGACTGGAAAACGATCTTACTCGACAGTGCGGGCGCGCAGCAAGAAACTATCTGCTTCTTCGTCAGGGCATCATGGGTTTCTTCGCTCCGCGAGTTGCGCGGTGACTTTTCGCAGCCCTTGAAGAAACTGCTGCTCTCAGGGTGCTGCGGATTCCTCCTCAGGCGCACCTCGCGCGCTGGTTTTCAGGGTCGGGTTTCTTGCGAGGGCTTCTTGCGGCCGCGCCCACACTGCATCGGAAGTTCAGAGGTTGGCACCAGCACCACTATCGGCTTTGTGCCTTCACCGCAGGCAGGTGATCCTGATCCTGGCGATGGTGCCAATACTCCGGATTCCCAGGTGGCCGAAAGATGACCACCAACACCGAAATTTAGGATCATCCTCCCCCAGGGAATGTTCCCCAGTGTCTTAGTGTTGGTGCCCCTTTCCAAGCCTCCAGCTAGAGGATGTCAGGACGGGGTCCGGAGCAGATGGGGTCAGAGGGTCGCGCCGCATCGCCGCCGGCGGTGCATCGGCGATGCGGCGCGATCCTTCGACCCCTCCCGCTCGGTCCCCATTTTGCGCGAAATGATACAGCGCTCTGACGCGGTAGCATGCGCGGGCCGCTGGCGCGGCACGCCACGGTTTGAGACTGAGGGGGCGCTCGCGCGCGCGACCTCGCGCGAACAGCTTTTACACGCGAGTGCCCCGTTTTCGCTCCTCGCTCAGGTGGGGTGTTGCTAGGAGTGTTTCCCCTGGCCCAAGGTGCCCCCAGGAGTTCCAGGGATACCCTCCACGGCCTCCAGAGCACCCGTCATGAGGCCTAGAGGGCCCCCGGGCTGCTCCAAAACGGAGCGAAAAGCTGGGGGCAGCTTGTGCCAGGGGGCACTTCTGGCAACCCCCAATCAGATGGGGTCGGAGGATCGCGCCGCAGCGCCGATGCATCGACGACACCCCCGCCGCGCCGGTGCGGAGGGCTGGTGCGGAGGGCCGGTGGGGCTGCGGCGCGCAGGGCGTCGCTCGGCAGCACCCATCCAAGCCAGACCTCCGACGCCATGATTTTTCATAGCGTCGACCCTTCGAGGCCTCGACCCATTCCCTTGGGACCGGTTTCTCATGCTGAATCGTTTTTTGGCGGCCCCGAGGCCCGGCAAGGGCCCCCAGATGCCGAATCTCAAGGAAAACCTGGCGTCGTGAATTTCTGAATCGAGGAGGTCTGGGCAAAGGTGTCCATGCAGATGGGGTCGGAAGATCGCGTCGCAGCGCCGATGCATCGACGACGCACCGGCCGCGCCAGGGACACTCCTTGGCAAGTTGCCGCCTTGGACAGTCCTCCTCGAGAACACAAGTGGCAATGCTGGACATTCCTTCACAGTTCCTCTGTCCAAGACTTGATAAGGAATGTTCACCATGGCCACTTGTGTTTTTTTTGTATCGTGGTGGATCATCTTGCAACCATAATCATCGAAGCATCGGCCGCGCCGGGGGAGGACCGGGCCCGGCCCCCAGGCCCAGTAGGGGTCCCCAGAGGCCGACGAAACTCGAGGAAAACATGTCGCCGCGAATTCCTTCCTGACTCGAAGGGGTGTCGACTCGAACTGGTCTTCACGACTCGTGAGTTTCTTGCAACCAGAATCGGCGATGCATCGTCGGCCGCACAGGCCGCGCCCAGGGAAGACGTCGCGGCGGCGCGGCGGATGTCCGCCTGCGCGCGGGGAGGAGGAGGAGGAGGAGGAGGAGGAGGAGGAGGAGGAAGAAGACTAATCATAATATTCATACGAATAAGTAGAATAATCATAGTAATAATACTATTAAGAAGAATATGAGTACAACTAATAATAATATCACTAATACTAATATTAGTAATAACGCTAACATTAATAAGAAAAAGTACATGACTACGAGTAAGAAGAATAATGCTATGACAAATAACGCAGAATACTAATAGTAATATTAATAGTCATACTACTACTACTACTACTACTACTACTACTACTACTACTACTACTACTACTACTACTACTACTACTACTACTACTACTAGTACTAGTACTACTACTACTACTACTACTACTACGACTACTACTACTACTACTACTACTACTACTACTACTACTACTCATACGAATACTAATATTACGAATGATAATACCAATAATAATAATATGATTAATACTATTAATTATGATACTAATCATGATAATAATAATAACACTAATACTAATACTACTAATAATACTAATACTAATACTACTAATACTACTAATACTAATACTAATACTAATACTAATACTAATACTAATACTAATACTAATACTAATACTAATACTAATACTATTACTAATAATAATACTACTACTACGAATAAGACTGATAATAATACTAATAAGACTAATGATAATACTGCTCGTAATAATAATAATAATAATAGTAATAATAATAATAATATTAATAATACTAATAATAATAATACTATTACTAATACTAACAATAATAATAATACTAATACTAATACTAATAACAATAATAATAATGCTAATAATAATAATAATGATAATAATAATAATAATATTAATAATAATAATAACAATAATAATAACAGTACTCATACTACTATAATAAGAATCATCATGATAATAATGAGAAGACGACGAAGAAGAGGAGGAGGAGGAGGAGGAGGTGGAGGAGTGCAGGTTGGAGGCCGCGCCGCGTAGGAGGTGGAGGAGGAGGAGGAGGTGGTGGAGGAGTGCAGGTTGGAGGCCGCGCCGCGCGGGGGGAGGACGTCGACGCGCCGGCCTTCATCAAGGCCTTCGCCGAGCACCTCAAGCGCCAGGGCAGGCGCCTCCCCGCGGGCGGCCGCCCGGTGCCCGTCGCCGGGCCGTCGCCGAGGAGTCGGCACGAGCGAGATGAGCTCCGCATGCGGAGGAGGAGGAGGAGGAAGGATGAGGAAGGAGGAGGAGGAGGAGGAGGAGGAGGAGGAGGAGGAGGAGGAGGAGGAGGAGGAGGGTTTGTTTTGAGCTCGACGCTCGCACCGCACATGACTGACTCCTGCAATGCGGGACCTGCAGGAGCGGCCGAACACCTCCCCAACAGGGGAGCGCCAGCAGCCAAGGAGGAGGAGGACGAGGAGGATGAGGAGGAGGAGGAGGAGGAGGAGGGGGAGGAGGAGGGGCAGGAGGAAGAGGGAGGAGGAAGAGGAGGTGGAGGAGGATGAGGAGGAGGTGGACGACGACGACGACGACGACGACGACGACGACGACGACGACGACGACGACGACGACGGCAGCGCCGCGACGCCGCGAGCGGCCGCCAGGTGCGCCCGGTGGGTCGCCACGTCGTCGTGTGCCCCGCCGACCCCACTAATTAGCACACTCAGTTCGTGGCATGGCTTAGGTCCACGGTTTTTCAGAGGCATGCCCCCAAACATGTGGGGGGCCTCGTCTGATTTGCCTGCAGAAAAGACGGCCCTCCCCCTGATGTTTTAGGCCCTCCCAACGTAGGGTCCCCTCCCAAAGGGTTAGGGGTTACTTCTATTGCTTACGACCCACGCAGGAGAGCTGCCTGCGCTCCCTTACTGAGTTGGAGCAGAAGGATTTGGTTAGCTCAGACTTGTGTTCATCCGTTCGCCATATCGCATCCTGAATTGAGACGAAGTTGGTTATCGGTCTTCGCTCTTCCTCATGTGATTTGGGCTACTGTTAGCGGCCCCCTCTCTGCGCTGCGTTTGACCCTCGTTCGGTTTGGATGGGTCATGGATGATTATATCGTGATTACCGACGATCGTGGCTGCACTCTCAGACTTGGGTTGATTCCCCCCCGGCCTTTTTGAGACCCCCTGTGAGGAAGCCTACCGCGGGGGCCTCGAGAAGGATCTTGGGGGGAAGTGGAACATGGATTGCAGAGTTTGCCTCACCGTTCCCAAGGCAGCCATGGACAGCGAGAAGTTTACTCTTGTCCAGCGAGGCTGGATCCGTGCTTGCTCGCGTGATGCTACTTGGACTGACGAATCATGGCCGCTTTGTTGGCAGGCGCCAGACAGTATCTTCCACGGGCCGCGGCAGTGCACCTTCGGCGCTGTGGGGCAGCTTCGGTCTCAGTCGTCTCCCGCCTCGGTTGTCTCGGATGCCGGCGTGGTCTGGGCAGCTGAGGCCGACAGCCACGTGGTGGCGCTCCATTCTCGTGGAGCTTTCCGCTCATGCCGCCCACGTCCTGCCGCGTCCTGCCGTGCCAGGTTCCTGAAGCCTTGCTCTATGCTTGGCACGTCGATGAGCTCCCGAGCCCCGAGGGTCCTAAGGTTCCCGTCGATGGAGAGATGCGTGATCACCTCTTCCTTGATGGTTCCTGCCAGCGCCGCGTCGTTCGGGAGTTGTTCCGTGCTGCGTGGCGCGTTCGCGGGAATTCTGGTGACAGGAAGTGCCGCGGAGAGGTGCGAGGGCCGGTCTGGCCCGCTTCCCTCAAGCACCGCAGGCTGCAGAGCATTCTGCTCGCTGTGTGTTTTTTCAGTTTACAGCTCGCCCTCGACTTTGCACAGCGATTGTGCCAGCGTTGTTCTCCATGCTTTGCTGCCGCTGCCAGAGCGCCACTCGGGCAACAGGTCGCATAGTGGCATGACCATGCAGGCTAACAGCTGCGAAGGAGACAGGGTTGAAGCCATTGTGAAGGTCAAGGCCCGCCTTGATATAGACCAGGAAGGGCTCTCTACTCGTGAGAGGTTTCTTCGTGTAGGAGGTAGAGATGCTGATGTTGGGGCCAAATACGGTCTCCAGTTTCATCCCACTGAACCTGCCAGTAATTTTGAAGTATATGCAATACTTGCTGGTGCTCCTGCTGACTGTGGTCTAGTTGCTAGCTTGCTGTCCCCATGGCCCAAGTTTTCTTTAGAAGTCCCATATTTTCCGATTCCCTCTGCTTTCCGCCAGCCTAGGATTTCACGCGCCTGGAAGAGGTGGTTTGGCATTTGGAGGTGCTCCAAGCGCTTGCGCGGCAAAAGGTCCCCGCAATAACCCCCTCCAGGCAGTTGCTCGGATAGGCCAAAACTCGATGACAATGTTCTCCAGCGTTTATAGCATCGCATCGTAGCGTCCACTTCTCAGATGGCTCGGTGATGTTCACATGTTTACGTTGTAAGGAACATTGCACGGGCGGCAGGGTTCAAAGCCTTGGTTGGCGATTTCTGTGCCGTGGTTTTCATCCTCATGAGAAGCACCGCCACGCGACGGTCGATATTGCTCATGCACTCGAGCTGTTTTGAGTTTCTTTTTTCCTTCAGGCGGCGCTCCCGTGTAGAGCGCAGCCGCCTGACTATCGCTGCCCGCGTCAGCACTTCGGGTCGGGCAGCCTCGGAACTGCTCCTTTCTGGACCTGTGTGGCGGGTTCGATCTGGGGTCCTTGGGGCCGTCCTTTTTCACTGCTGCGCGTGAGTCCGCCTCCCCTTGCTTGCGCGGCCATGGGGCGCTGGAGGTACTGCTCCCCCTGCGGTGACAGCTGCGCAGGGGGGCTGTCGAGCTGGCCGCTGGACTTCGGGACGCGGGGGAGGTCAGGCTCTGATCTCCCTGGCAGGTGCATCCTTGAGGTCCCCGTTCCAATCGGCCCCCGTCCTGGTGTAGCTCGGCCCCCTTGGGCTGAGTGGGCCGGTGAGGGGCCACTCGGGTTTGGGTCTCTGGGGCTGGTCTCGCGCTCGCGCCCTGCCGCGCCCTTGCTTTTTTCAGTGCAGCAGTGGTGGATGTCTTGTGCAGCTGACTGATGCCCTGTTGTCGGCGGCCGAGCCGAGGGTCGATCCGTGAGGAGTGGGGGCCATACTGGGCGCTCCGAAAGGAACTCGCGAAGCCCCCGCCCCAAAGCGTCTCTCGCCGAGGCGAGGTCGCCCCTTTTGCGCCTGCTGCACGGTGCATACGGTTCGCAGCATTTCCCACAGATGTTGTGTGGAGTCGCCTCTGGCTTATGTGGTGAGGCGTGTTCAGAGCCCCGAATCATCAGGGGTAACTCGGGTCAGGGTTAACTCGGGTTCGTTTTTCGGGAATCCGAACCCGAGTTACCCTGGACCCGAGCTACCCCGGATAATTCGGGCGTCCAGAGCCCCACATCATCAGGGGCAGCTCGGGTCAGGGCTAACTCGGGCCCCTTTTCTGGAATCCAAGCCCGAGTTACCCTGGACCCGAGTTACCCCGGATAACTCGGGCGCCCAACGTGTCGAGGCCAAGAAGTCCCAACACAACACAACGACTCACGCTGAAGAGGTCTATCCGGGGGAGGTCCCCGAGGTCCAGGACCCGGTTCCTTCATGCCAGGCTTGGCTGGCGCCTGAGTCGCCCGCCGTGTTTCGGGGCTGCCACCCCCGAGCTGCCCATGCAGCTGGAGACCGCAGTTCCCCCTTCGTGTGATGACAGCGCGCCATCGTACGTTGGAGCCAGCTGGGGTTCTGAAGTGGTTCAGCATCGTTTTTGGCGAGCGGGAGGGAGAGCAGGTTCGAGGTGCGGTGTTCGGGAAGGTTTTGTTCCCAACCTTCTTGCGTGTTGAATTCTCGCTTTGGCTAGAGCACTGTGATCTCCAATCCTCCTTCCGCATTCTTCTCCTCCTCCTGCCTGATCCTCCTCGTCGTCGTCGTCGTCGTCGTCGTCGTCCTGCCCCTCCTCCTCGTTCTCCTTCTCGTGTTCCTTGTTCTACCCCTCCTCCTCTCTCTCTCTCTCTTTTTTCCTCCTCCTCCTCCTCCACCTCCTTTCTTCTCCTCTTCATCTCCCTCGCGTCTCCATGGAGGGGGTTTCGAAGTGTCCAACTGTCGCCACTGTCGCGGGCCTCTGGGGTGTCCGTCGGAAACGAGTTGAATGCAGACCTGGCCGAGGCCTCGCGGCTGCCTGGGGCGGCCGCGACGTCCGCAACAGTCGCCATTGTCGTGGGCTCCTTGGAGGTCCCGCGGAGTGCAGCTGTACGCATACCCAGCCGAGACCTCGCGCCGCGCTCTCCTGACATTACTTTTGGGTGCTCGTGCGCACAGCGTGTCCTTCAACATGTTTGTGTCTATTGAGTGTTCCTGGGTATGGCCGCCACATGTTTAGAAAAGGCTGCCGCAGGGTAATTTTCTCTTTCGGCCGGGGCCGTGGGAGGGGTCCGCGGGATGATTTTGAGGGGATTTGGCTTCACCCCCCCTCCAACCGAGTATCTGGGGTCCTAGTCCCTAGCCAGTTCAGAGCCCCCGGCCGCCTCCAAGGTGTTGGTGCTGCTAAAGCTGTCCGGTGTCCAGTATCCAGTGTCCAGTGTCCCCCCTTCCAGCCCGAGTGACGAATAAGGGTTGGGCAACGACAGGGTGGAGAGGCATGGGGGGGGATGCATCGACCCCCAATCGCCCATTGATCGCCGACAGGGGCCCGACAGCCCCAGCCTGAGCAGGAACGTGCTGAATCGCTATCGGGGGCCTATCGCCGATCCGTCGGCGATGTATCGCGCCGATTCCAGGTCGATGTTTCCCCCCTGAGCCAGTCCCCCCTTTCTCGTCGCCCCTCCGTGAGGGTGGGAAGCTGGGGCTGCCCAGAACGGGGCCGGCGGGCCGCGCGGCGCCGGCGGTGTCCCCTGGCCTGTGGCGCGTCGGCGCCCGCGGTTTGGCGTGGTCCGCCAGAGGGGCTGACGGGCAGCGGTGGCCCGTGGATGGCAGGGGGATGGCTCGGACGGGCCCAGTGCGAGGGCAAATCCGTTCCTCAGAAGAGGAAATGCACCCCCATACCTGTAGCCTCTCCTCGTTTTTCCCTCTTTGGGTCTCCTGGGCCTCTGTCGTCGTCACCGCTGGATTCGCCCCAAAATCCTAGTCAGAGCGCACCCCAAGGAGAGGTAAGGGGAGTCGTGGTGTCGGGCACCCCTGGTTTCCCCAGTTCCAGAGCGTTCCGGAACGCTCTCGGAGCCTTCCGGAACGTGCCGAGGAGACGCGGCGCAGGAGGCATCCGCCAGAGCCGCCGGAGTGCCGAGGTTCCCTGTGTATCCTCATGCGGCATGGCCCTCCTCCTGGCCTCGTCTTCGTGGCGGGAGAAGCGCGGGTCGAGGCGCAAGAGCCAGCCTGACCATGATTCTTGGGAGCTCCGCCCGGATTTCTCGAATCGGCGCCTGGGACCCCATGCCTGGCGGCGCTGGAGGCGCGCGCCGCCAGGGAGGGAGCAGTGCCCCCGCTTCCACGATAACGCAGTGCGAGTATGACTCTCGGGAGGGAAAATAACAGACAGGCGCAAAGAATCGACGATTCCCGGGAAGGTTCTGGGAACTCTTGGGAAGTGGCGGGGGCGACGAATATCCAGAACATAATGAATATAGATATGAGATCCTGGGATCTGTGTCTGTGTATTCGTGTGGCCCTGGGCCCCTCTAGAAGTATGATGCTCCGACCTACTTCAGCTTTGATCATCAGAAAGAACTTCGAGCACCACGAAAGTACCGAAGCTTGAAGGTTTTCAAGTGTCGGGCCGGGGGGGGCGATACACGTTCGACATTGTTTCGATACTTTCCTGGGTGCTCGACAATCATTTCTGGGATGTCGTCCTCGAGCACGATTGGGGGCAACATGGCTCTAGAGGACCCGTCTGCCAGTGCTCCACCATGAGGACTGGTCTCCGCCACGTCCTGGCGCACCCCCCTGCCCTCTTCCGCCCGCCCTATTCGGGTTGACCCAAAAGGGGGTCCAGCGACAAGGGGGGGGTGCAATAGATTTGGTGCAATAGATTTGTGGGGTTGCAATACATTTGGGGCGTGCAGTACATTCCGGGGCACAAGTGTATTGCTGGATTGTTGCGTGCAATACATTAGTTGCACTACAATGCAATACAATTCTCCAGCGCAATACGTTTGCAATACAATTGCCCCGAATTCATTGCACCACCCCCTGGCAGCTGGACCCCCTTTGCGTCGCCCAGACCTATGCGTGCGCCCGAGAGCGGGCCTGGTGGGCTCTCGCCGCCGCGGCCGTGCCGCGGTTCGGAGTGGCACTCTCTCGCCCTGGCGGCCCTGGCGCGGCCCACTTTTTTTTCCAGATCCGAGTCCTCTCCCGTCGCTGCCGCCCCCCCCCTCCTCTTCCCTCTCTTGGCATCGCTCGGACGTGTGCATTTTTTTCTCGGCGAGGACCATCGAGGACCATCCTGGACCATCGAGCAACAAAAAAACACGCACGAAACCGAAAAATGCACTGGAAATGGACGTCCGAGCGATGGCGAGCTCTTGCTTCTCCCAGTCCTCCTCCTCGTCACGCTCCTTCGACTTCAGGCGCTGCTGCTGCTGCTGTTCGTCCTCGTCCTCCCTCGTCCTACTTCTCCTCCTCCTCCTCCTTCTGCTCCTCTTCCTGCCTCGTCCTGCTGCTCATCCTCCAGTGTGCGCAGCTCTCTCTTTTTCGATCGCGCATAACACGATGGGGTCCTTCTTTGGGGGAAATTCTGGGTCCGCTATGACGCGCGTCGGCGGACACAGAAACCCGCAGCGCAGTGGAAGGGATGGGTGGGAGGGGTTATGATGTCTGATATGGAGCGAGCGCGCCCAGCTTGCCCTCGCTCCTCTCTTCTTCCTGCCCTCCTTCTCCTCCTCGTTGCTCCCGTGGGATGATGGGGCGAGGGAGATGGCAGGGAGGGAAGAAGGAGGGCGGAGGAGAAGAGACGGACGAAAAGGATGAGGAGACCCAGGAAGAGGAGGAGGAGGATGAGGAGGAGGAGGAACAGGAGGAGGAGGAGGGATGAGGGGGAGGAGGAGGGGGAGGAGGAGGAGGAGGACAAGGAGGAGGACGAGGAGGGGGAGGAGGGAGGAAGCAGGGATGACCCCATGCCTCTATGACACAATTTCTGTTTTCCAACCAATTGAGTTTCTTGTGTAATTTCTTCCTCTGGAAGGCGTTGGAGACATGCCTCATGTTTCCGGGCGAAAAGTTGGCCCGGGGGAGTGGAGGTTAAGGGCCTGGGAGAGACTTGAGGGGAGGGATATGTGGTGGGATGGATGAAGGAGGGCGCAGAGAAAAGAAAGTAGAGAGGGATGTGAGGGAAGGATGGCCGGAGGGGGAGCAGGATGGTACCGACTTCATAAGATCAGCCATCTTCGGGAAACAGTGCCAGCCCGACGCGGCGAGTGGGTTCCTCACAGTCTGCGAAGCCTCGGTGATGCCAGCCGACCCTTTCGCGGGATGAAGGGGAGAATGCACGGCGTGGGGAGCAGTAGCAGGGGCAGCAGCGGGAGGATAGGCAGGATTTAGCAGGGCGAAAAGGAGGAAGGCGAGAAAGGACAGGGGGGGTAGGCACGGCAGCATCCGCGGCATCCGCGGCAGCGGCCAAGAGCAGTCCCAACCGCAAGGTTCGAGATCCCAAAGTGGGCAGACGTGGTGAAGACCAGCAAGCACAAGGATGTCTGGGCCCCCCCCCGGCTGTCGGCGGCAGGGCCGTGCGGCGTCGGTGGCAGCGCCCTTCCGTCGAGTCAGGCCTGTCCTTCTACAGGAGGAATGTTCAATGATAGTCAAACAATAGTCTGAGAACGATTACTTGTGAGTATTTTTTGACTCTGTTTTGACTGCGTTTGATTTTTCGTTGAATGTCCTCCTGTAGGAGGGCACGCCCGACCAAACCCTTGTGCCGTCGGCGGCCGTCGACAGGAGAGTGCCTGGGGAGTCGCTCCCGGGTGCCCCGCAGTCGTGAGAAACCGGATCGCCACCGCCACCACACCACCGCATCCCAACCCGAATGTCCCGATTTGCGCTCGATCTCCAGTGGGAGGGGTCGGGGAACATTGGAAAACACACACATGAAGCCCGTACTCCCCCAACTCCAACCCGAATTTCTGGTCTTCGTGTAGGGTTGGGGTGGTCTGGTGGGTCGTCGGATCGCCTGCGGAGGCGCGAAGTGTGGTGCGCCGCCTTTCGAGGGCACCAGCGCGGGAGCAGCGACTAGGATACAGTGGGGGGCCATGCCAAGAAGCACCCTGCTTGCTTTCAGAAGGCAGCATGGCGACAAACATCTCGGCCGCAATTGTTATTATTATTATTATTATTATGAGTACTAGTAGTAGTAGTAGTAGTAGTAGTAGTAGTAGTAGTAGTAGTAGTAGTAGTAGTAGTAGTAGTAGTAGTAGTAGTAGTAGTAGTAGTAGTAGTAGTAGTAGTAGTAGTAGTAGTAGTAGTAGTCGTAGTAGTAGTAGTAGTAGTAGTAGTAGTAGTAGTAGTAGTAGTAGTAGTAGTAGTAGTAGTAGTAGTAGTAGTAGTAGTAGTAGTAGTAGTAGTAGTAGTAGTAGTAGTAGTAGTAGTAGTAGTCGTAGTAGTAGTAGTAGTAGTAGTAAGTAGTAGTAGTAGTAGTAGTAGTAGTAGTAGTAGTAGTAGTAGTAGTAGTAGTAGTAGAAGTAGTAGTCGTCGTAGTAGTAGTAGTAGTAGTAGTAGAAGTAGTAGTCTAGTACTAGTAGTAGTAGTACTAGTACTAGTAGTAGTAGTAGTAGTAGTAGTAGTAGTAGTAGTAGTAGTAGTAGAAGTAGTAGTAGTAGAAGTAGTAGTAGTAGTAGTAGTAGTAGTAGTAGTAGTAGCAGTAGTAGTGGTAGTGGTAGTGGTGGTAGTAGTAGTAGTAGTAGTCGTAGTAGTAGTAGTAGTAGTAGTAGCCAGCAGTAAGTAGGAACTAGTGCGTAGAAAGTAGTCAGTAGTAAATTGTAAGTCGTAGTATGTAGTAAGGAGTGAGTAGTCAGTCCTAAGTAGTAAGTAGGAAGTAGGAAGTAGTAAGTACTAAGTAGTAGTAGTAGTAGTAGTAGTAGTCGTCGTCGTCGTCGTCGTCGTCGTCGTCGTCGTCGTCGTCGTCGTCGTAGTCGTAGAGGAGTAGTAGTAGGAGTAGTAGTAGTAGTAGTATGTAGTTAGTAGTAGGAGTGAGTAGGAGTAGTAGTAAATACGTAGTAATAGTAGTAGTAGTAGTCGTAGTAGTAGTAGAGTAGTAGTAGTAGTAGTAGTAGTAGTAGGTCGTAATAGTAGTAGTCGTAGTCGTAGTAGTAGTAGTCGTCGGAGTCGTAGTAGTAGTAGTAGTAAGTAGTAGTAGTAGTAGTAGTAAGAGTAGTCGTTAGTGTAGTAGTAGTAGTAGTAGTTAGTAGTAGTAGTAGTAGTAGTAGTAGTAATTCGTCGTAGTAGTAACAGTAGTAGTAGCAGTCAGTAGTATTTACTAGTAGTAGTAGTAGTAGTAGTAGTAGTAGTAGTAGTAGTAGTAGTAGTAGTAGTAGTAGTAGTAGTGGTAGTAGTAGTAGTAGTAGTAGTAGTAGTAGTAGTAGTAGTAGGAGTAGTAGTGGTAGTAGAGTAGTAGTAGTCGTCGTCGTCGTCGTCGTCGTCGTCGTAGTAGTAGTAGTAGTAGTAGTAGTAGTAGTAGTAGTAGTAGTAGTCGTAGTAGTAGTAGTAGTAGTCGTGGTAGTGGTGGTAGTAGTAGTAGTAGTAGTAGTAGTAGTAGTAGTAGTAGTAGACGCAGTCGTAGTCGTAGTCGTAGTCGTGGTCTTAGTCGTAGTCGTAGTCGTAGTCG
>CAUYUJ010015405.1:28078-53078 GCA_963575745.1 Prorocentrum cordatum
AGTAGTAGTAGTAGTAGTAGTAGTAGTAGTAGTAGTAGTAGTAGTAGTAGTAGTAGCAGTAGTAGTAGTAGTAGTAGTAGTAGTAGGTCGTAGTAGGTAGTAGTAGGTAGTGTAGTAGTAGTGTAGTAGTAGTGTAGTAGTAGTAGTAGTAGTAGTAGTAGTAGTAGTAGTAGTAGTAGTAGTAGTAGTAGTAGTAGTAGTAGTAGCAATAGGTAGGTAGGTAGGTTGGTAGGTAGGTAGGTAGGTCGGTAGGTATGTAGGTAGGTAAGTAAGTAGGTAGGTAGGTAGGTAGGTAGGTAGGTAGGTAGGTAGGTAGGTAGTATAGGTAGTAGTAGAGTAGTAGTTAGTAGTCGTTGTAGTCGTAGTCGTAGTAGTTCGTAGTTCGTAGTAGGCGTAGTAGTCGTCGTAGTTAGTCAGTTAGTTAGTAGTCGTAGTTGTTTAGTAGTAGTAGTCGTTTAGTAGTTCGTAGTAGTCCGTTAGTAGTCGTAGTAGCGTAGTTGTTCCAAGTTTTTTAGTAGGTCGTCAGTAGTAGTGTAGTTAGTAGTTTTTGTAGGAGTAGTAGTAGTTAGTAGGAGTAGGAGTTGGCAGTGGAGTAGTAGCAGCAGCAAGCAGCAGCAAGCAGCCAGTAGTCGTAGTCGTAGTCGTAGTCGTAGTCGTAGTCGTAGTCGTAGTCGTAGTCGTAGTCGTAGTCGTAGTCGTAGTCGTAGTCGTAGTCGTAGTCGTAGTCGTAGTCGTAGTCGTAGTCGTAGTCGTAGTCGTAGTCGTAGTCGTAGTCGTAGTAGTAGTAGTAGTAGTAGTAGTAGTAGTAGTAGTAGTAGTAGTAGTAGTAGTAGTAGTCGTAGTAGTAGTAGGACGAGGAGGAGGAGGAGGAGGAGGAGGAGGAGGAGGAGGTGGCGATGTATCGCCGACTCCAGGTCGAGGCCTCCCCCTGAGCTTGTCCCCCACTACCGTTGCCCTTCAGGCGATGGGCGTCATGCCCGCCTCGCGGCCACAAGGGCCCGTGGTGGTCAGTGCTCTCGTGGACGAAACACATCTCTGTACGGTTAGGGCCCATGCCAAGATGCATCCTGCTTGCCTCCAGGATGCCCTGGGCTTCTTGGGTTTCGATGGTCCTGCTGTGGAGAGCGCGACGTTCCAACGCCAAAAATTGATGAACGTCCTGGGGTCTCAGGGTTGGGTCTCTTTTGGAAGGTCTCTTGTGGACGGGCCTCCACCGTACCGCGGGATCTTGTCGACGCCGATCTTGGTCATGGTCCCTGCTGGCCGTCCCCCTGCCCCACGGTTGGAAGTTTCTGGGGCACCGACGTCGCAATGTCAGAGGGTGAGGAGCTAGGAGAAAGTTCAAGATCAACGCTTGCACAAGGCTCAAGTTCAACGTGGCCAACATGCCGAAGCTCGATCGGACAAGTGCCCCGTCTGTGTCCCCCATCAACCTACAATCGGCTGGCGCTTGGACGAGGACAAATCAATGCCAGAGCGCTCCAGGACGCTCTCAGCGTTCCGGAACGCTCTGAAGGCCTCGGCGACCGAGACATCGTCAAGAGCCGCTGGATCTCAGAGAATCTCGATCTATCCCCACCCGAAGTGTCAGCAGCGATCCGCGATCCCGGGGGGGAAGTGAAGAAGGAGAAGGCCTTCTTAGCAGGCTCGGATGTCCCTGGGCCTCCTGAGAGGTGTTCTTAGCCGTCCCCGAAGGCACGGACCATCTTTCAGAAGGCGCGAGGGCTTCTGAGAAGCCCCCCCGGGGGAATGGGGGCCGCCAGCCCCTGGCCTTCTGAGAGGGCCGCCTCCTGCTCATTTCCCCCCCCCTCACTCGCCGCCGGAGTTGATCCTCGTCCTGGCTTCGTCCTATCCTCAGCCTGAGGGGACACGACCTGGCTTCGTCCTATCCTCGTCCTATCCTCGTCCTGGCTTCGTCCTATCCTCGTCCTGGCTTCGTCCTGGCTTCGAGGACCTCAGGGGCAACGATACGGGGGGGATAGGCACAGTGGGGGATGCATCGACCCCGGATCGCCCATGGATCGCCGGTGGGGGCCCGACAGCCCCAACCTGCACAGGAAGGTGCGGATTCACCACCGGTGGCATCGCCGATCTATCAGCGATGTCTCTCCGATTCCAGGTCGATGCCAAACATTGCCCAGACGTCTAAGACATGTCTTGAACATGTCTCAAACGTTGGTTTACATGTTTTGAGCCTGTTTAGAACAGCTTCCGACATCTCGAACACACTTCTAATCCAATGATAGGACTGTTCGGGTGTCCACTGTCATGGCATCCCCCCCTGTGCCAGTCCCCTCCTGTCGTTGCCCCTCATATACAGCCCCAGGGTCCCGCTGCCTCTCCCCTCCGCCCCCTTGGCGGGGTGTGTGGGCGCCTCCGCGCGCCCGAGGAGGAGGAGGGGGAGGAGGAGAAGGAGGAGGAGGAGGAGGAGGAGGAGGGGCCCCATGGCGCGGGCGCCTTCTCTCTCTCTCTCTCCCCCTCTCGTGGTGCTCGAGGGGGCCCGTGCCCGCTCCGCGACATCGGCCCCCGGCCCCGCGGGGGGTCCTTTTGCCCTCCGCGGCGTCGAGGATCGGAGGTCGATAACAATTGGGGGGGGGAGGGGCGACGTGGACGTTCTGTGCCCCAGAGGGGCCCTCAAAAGGGCCCTCTGGGACCCAAATGGGCACGACACGTGCACGTTTCTCCCCCCCTCCCCTTCTTTTCGCCCTTCCTTTAGTTCACGCCCGACCCCTCGTTCACGGGACCTGACCGACACTGCCCGAACTACCCCCCCATCCAGCCTAGGAGGAGGAAGCGGCACCCATGATCCGCCACCCTTCTCTCGTTTTCGCCCGTTCGGGCCTCCTGGGAGGCCCTTGTCGCCACCGCCAGATTCGCCTCGACATCCTGGTCAGAGCGCACCCCGGGAGAGGCCCGGGGAGATGCGGTATCGGTGCCCTTTGGCCTGGCTTCCCCACATCTGCCCGCCTCCGCCCCCCCCCCTGTCCCGCCTCCCGCTCCGGTCGGCGCATGGCCAGAAAAAAAAAACATCACCACTGCGGTCGGACCGAGGTAGAAGGTCGAGGTCGGTTCGGGGAGGGTGCCCTCCTGTCCTTCGTGATTTTTGTGGACGGTCTTGGGGCATCCTGGGGGAAAGTCGCCGGGTTCTCGAATGACGTTCTTCTTTTCTGGGTCCGGACGTACAGTGAGGGCCCATGCCAAGATACACCCTGCTTGCCTCCAGGGTGCCCAGGGTTTCTTCGGTTTCGATGGTTTTGCAATGGAAAGCGCGACACTCCCAAGCTAAATCGATGGACGTCCTGGGGTCTCAGGGTTGGGTTTCTTGCGAAACGTTTCTTGTGGTCGGGGACCTACTGAAGGGCAACAGGGTGGCCGCAGACGGGGTGGGACGGGACGCGCTCCGGCGCAGAAGCGGAGGGACGGTGCCAGGGCTAGGGTGCTGGGTTTCGGGTGTCAGGGAGCCGAAGTTGACCTAGGTCTCCCAGATGGGGTCGGGATAGATGGGGTCGGAGGATGGCGCCGCATCGCCGATGCATGGCCGATGAGGATTATGGAACCTGATTTCCACAGGCCGACGTCGCCGATGCATCGCCGATGCAACGCCGATGCATTGGCGATGCGGCGCGATCCTCCGACCACATCTACTCGGACCCCATCTAGGAGGCCTCTAGTTGTAAGGCGGGCGTGTCCCTCCACAGGAGGAAAATAGTCAAAAGATAGCCTGGGCACGATTTGTTCATCATTTTTTAAAGTCAATGTTTGAGCATTCTTGAGACTATTTTGACTTGTTCGCCCGAAGTCTGCCGATAGGGGGACATGCACGACCGAACTCTAGTTCGGATCAGGGCAGTTGGCGGTGGGGTGCTCGGAGAAGGGGGCTCAGGGGAGGCTCGAAAGAGGCTGTTTGACCACACCCTGCTGGGTGGAGCAGGCACTTCGCCCTCTGCCGTCGGTGGTTGTGCACGTCGGGGCGCCTGGTCGGTTGTCGGGCCGTCCGCAGGGGCGCGACGTTGAGCGCGGTTCGCGGTCTCGGCGTGCGAGGGATCTCATCAAAGGAGTGGCTCGAGAGCGTGAGTAGAATCGGATACTGGACCACACGCATGGTGGCGGGCTGTCTTTCACTCCCAGGGCTCTCTGAGGGTCGGGGACGACGTCGGGGTGGTGTGGCGCATACGTTTCTCCGTTTCCTGGGGAAACAACGGGACATGTATGCACCAGGATCCCGTATACACCAGGACGCGCTTTCTTGTGCAAGTGGTAGTGCAGGACCGGAAAAGGCGTCGGTGTATACACCGGGCGTGGATAGACCTCCTACCCTGACACGTCGATTAGTGAATTACCCGTTTTCGGTTCGCGAGAGGGCGTCGCGGCCGTCATTTTTGCGGGTCCAGGTCCGTCGGTTTCGGTCCCAGGCCGTTTTCACTAAGGGGAGGTTTACTAAAGGGAGGTTTATCCACCGCCGAATACAGTGTTCGGTCCCCACACAGAAGCGGGCCGCGCCCTTCGTATGGCGCGAAGTGCGAAGTCAGGTGTCCCAGAAAGAGCCTGGGCCGCCCTCCCTCGGCGCGAGCCTGAAGCGCGAATAATTGCTCCTTCTCTCCTCCTTCGGTCGCCCTCCCTGTCTCCTTCCATCTTCTTGCGTCGTGGCGTAAATCGCATCAAGGGCATCCCCACTGTCATTGCTTTTCCGCCAGCGCAGTTACTATGCCTAGCCGCCGGCGCAAAAACAAACGTTTCGCCCCCCGCCCCCCCCTGCGCAAGATCTCCAGCCTCTGGTCTGGGCTGTGGCTAGTGGTGTGGCTGCGTGGTCGCGCGGGTCCGTGTCACGGACGGCTCGGACGGCTCGGGGCAATACGGTCGGGGCGAGGTATAGGATCGAGGTCGGCTCGTGGAGGGTACCGTAATGTTATTCGTGCTTGCTGGTTGTTCTTGTGCATCCTGGGGGAGGGCACCTTCGAGTGATCGTGATCTTATGGCTTGCGGTGTTTTGGCCCGCGGAGGGTCTCGTGTTCTTAAAGCGTGTTCTTGAAGCCTAAGTCCGGCCGTGTGACAAGTCGTTTCTGGCGATGGCCGAAAACATGGTCCGTGTGGCGCGGGGATGAATGCCACTTCCCACCAAACCACCCCAACCCAACCCGAAACCCTCAATGTACCCTCTATTTTCAGTGGGGGGGGGGCGGGGAAGGAACATGGAGAAGACACATGTGGAGCCCGAACCCCAACCCAAGATGTGGCTCTTCGGGTTGGGTTGGGGTGGTCTGGTAGGTAGCCAGAATGGGTCCTGCGCGTGCCCACTCGGCGCCCTCCCTTCTGGGCCATCCTCCCGTGCGGTGCCGGCTCTGGTCCTCCTCTCGCTTGGCAGTTCTCGCGGGTGTGCAGGAGCTTCCGCCCCTCGACCCCGACTGGCTCTACGTCCGCACGGCCTCCATGGTGAGGAAGATCTACATTCGCGGCGGGCGGCGGGTTACAGTGGCGGCCCATGCCAAGAAACACCCTGCTTGCCTCCAGGGTGCCCTGGACTTCTTGGGTTTCGATTGTTTTGCGACGGAAAGCGTGACCTTCCCACACCAAACATCCATGGATGTCTTGGTGTCTCAGGGTTGGGTTTCTTGTGGTTGTGGAAGGTTTCTTGTGGACTGGCCTCCACTGTATGAACACTTCTCGCCCTTTCTGCCAGCGCTCGTTTTGAACGTCGACAGAGGAGGAAAAGGATGGCGACGATGATCAGGAGGAGGAGCAGGGCAGAGATGTACTGAAGGGAGCGTGGGAGATGAGGCGCAGGAGGGGAGATGATGTGAAGCATGAACAGGAAGGCGGTGAGCAAGCCCACTGGCATCGGCATGTCAGCCCTGCGTACCGAGCGGAGCTCCCTCGGGTGCCTTTCCGAGTGCATGCTGATCATTCTGTGGATGGTCGAGCGCTGACGCGCACGACCATGGCACAGACGAACGCGCACGACGGCAGACGCACGGTAACACAGGCACTACCGAGTCTGCGCGAAGAAGCAGTGCACAAAGTTGCACCGCATTGCCTTCCTCCTCAGTTCGTTGCTTCCTGTTGAGAGCCCTCCTCCTTCTCCTCCTCCGCCCCCTCCTCCTTCTGCTGCTCCTCCTCCTCCTCCTGCTGCTCCTTCTCCTCCTCCTCCTCCTCCTCCTCCTCCTCCTCCTCCTCCTCCTCCTCCTCCTCCTCCCCCTCCCCCTCCCCCTCCCCCTCCTCCTCCTCTTCCCCCTTTTTTCTCTTGGATGGACGAGGATTGAGGAGGAGAGGAGGATAATGACGAGGGAGCGACGCTGCTTTTCTTCGCCCTGCCCCTTGGATCGTTGCTCTTGGTAGCTCCTGGCAGAAGCGCTCCGTGCAACAGAAGCGGAATCGGCGCTGCCCTTTCCGCCCTGGTAGATGGGGTGGTGTCGTTTGTCTTCTGGTCCATCCCCCAGTCAGCCGACGTCGTGTTTTTTTTCGCCACGCGTGGACTCTTTCGCAGGCACCGGCAGTTTTTCCCGAGCAGTTTTCTGCGACGGCACGGAAAAGGCTCAGCGGGGGCACCCCGAGGCCGCCAGTTGCAGGAGCCCTCCGTCGCGACTTTGCCACAGCGCGGGGACGCCTGGGATCCAGATCCCCTCGGGCAATGAAGAAATCATGAGCGGAGGTTTTTCCGCGTTTTCGGCCTCCGGGGGCCCTCGCCGGGCCTCGGGGCCGTCAGAGGGCGACTCAGGATGAACAGCCGGTCCCTGGGGAAGGGGTCGAGACTTCTGAGGGTCGACGCGGTGACGAAATCACGACGTCAGGGGTCTGGGCTTCGCGTTCCGCGAGCGCTCCTCCGCCCGCCGGAGCGCCCGACCGCCGCGGCCGCGACGTGGCACACCCGGGGGCGCGCGAGCGAGCGCGCGGCGAGCGGGAGCAGGCGGCGGCAACCGAGCCATCGGCGAAGCCGCGGGCAGGCGGCAGCCAGCGGAAGGGGAGAGAGCACTCTCCCCGAAGCCCTCGGTTCGTGGGCGGGGACAACATTCCGCGGCGAGCCGCGGGGGGGGGGGAAGCGCGAGGGGGCGGGCCCTCGCGGAAGGAGCGGGCGTCCCCCAGCCTTCCGAGAAGTGTTCTGGGCCTTTCCCGGACGCACGGGAACAACAACTCTCAGAAGGCGCGAGGCCTCTGAGAAGTCCCGCCGCTTTCGGAGAAGGCCTCCTCCTTCTCACTTCCCCCCTCGCTCGCGGCCGAACACACACACACACACACACTCACATTCACATTCACATTCACATTGACATTCACATCCACATTCACATTCACACTCACACTCACACTCACACTCACACTCACACTCGCACTCACACTCACACTCACACTCACACTCACACTCACACTCACACACTCACACTCACACTCACACTCACACACACAACACACAACACACAACACACAACACACACAACACACAAGCACAACACGCACTACACACAACACACAACACACAACACACAGCACACAAGCACAACACGCACAACACACAACACACAACACACACACAACACACAACACTCACACACCCGTATCTGCGGCCTCGCGGGGTAGGCCTCGTGGCCGCGACCCCGGGTGCAGGAGGCGTTTTTGGGGAATTCTTGGGCGATAGCGGGCGTTACCGGGGGGGGAGGGGAGGGGGCCGGTAACGTCACGTTTCGTGCCAGCGCTGTCTGAGAAAGCCTGACAACAACCAGAGACAGTTCGGATAGCAGATGAGTGTGGGGATCTTCAACTGCATAGCGCGCATACCGATCGGGATCTGGCACGGCAGAACGCCTCCTCTCTCTTTCTTCTCCTCCTCTTCCCAAGACAGAAGAAAAGGGAGAAGACAGTTTGGAGGAAGGGGGGGCGAGGCAGGCGGGGCCAGGCACAACCGACCTGTTTGATTACACTTCTGTTGTCGACTCGTGCTCTTTCACGTACAAGCCACGTTGTGCTATCCCATAATATGTGGTGCGCACGCTGAGTGCACTCAAAGTAGGGCAATCTACTCGGCGCAATCCATGCGGTGCAATCAATGTGGTGCAATCGACGTGGAGCAAAACATGAAGCGCAAAATTTGTGGTGCAACAGCCTGCTCCTGGGCCGAGACGGGAAATTGCCTCGTCGTCGTCTTCGAACCCGATAAACGAGACATTTGTTACCCAGCCATCCTGTGGTGTTGGGTCCTCGTTTTGAAGAGACAGCGCCCCGCGCCACTCCTCCTCCTCCTCCTCCTCCTCCTCCTCCTCCTCCTCCTCCTCCTCCTCCTCCTCCTCCCGCTGCCCCCTCTCGCTCCTCCCTCCTCCCATCGACGGCGTCATGATCATCGTCACCATCAGCATCATCCCACCCATTTCGGCACACCCCTCACACGGTTCGTGGCCCCATAGGGAGCTCCACCGAAGGCTCCAGTGGCAGGGTCCGCATGCGTCAACGCCACCCAGGGCAGCGTTTCGTGGCCCTACAGGGAGCTCCACCGAAGGCTCCAGAGGCAGGGTCCACATGCGTCAACGACACCCGGGACAGCGTTTCGAGGCACCATAGGGAGCTCCACCGAAGGCTCCAGTGGCAGGGTCCGCATGCGTCAACGACACCCAGGATAGCGCTTCGTGGCCCCATAGGGAGTTCCACCGAAGGCTCCCGTGGCAGGGCCCGTATGCGTCAACGCCACCCAGGAAAGCGTTTCGTGGTCCCATAGGGAGCTCCACCGAAGGCTCCAGTGGCATGGTTTGCATGCGCCTCCCCCGCCCAGGGCAGCGTGTCGTGGCCCCATAGGGAGCTCCACCGAAGGCTCCCGTGGCAGCGTCCGCATGCGTCAACCCACCCAGGACAGCGTTTGTTGGCCCCATAGGGAGCTCCACCGAAGGCTCCAGTGGCAGGGACCGTATGCGTCAACGCCACCCAGGACAGCATTTCGTGGCCCCATAGGGAGCTCCACTGAATGGTTCAGTGGCAGGGTCCGCATGCGCCAACGCCACCCAGGAAAGCGTTTCGTGGCCCCATAGGGAGCTCCACCGAAGGCGGCCGTGGCGCAGTTCGCATGCGCCTCCCCCACCCAGGACAGCGATTCGTGGCTCCATAGGGAGCTCCACCGAAGGCCCCAGTGGCACCGTTCGCATCCGTTCCCTCACCTATCACAGCGTTTCGTGGCCCCACGGGGAGCCCCACCGAAGGCCCCAATGGCACCGTTCGCATGCGTCTCCCCCGCCCAGGACAACGTCTTGTGGCCCCATAGGGAGCTCGATTTCGGCGCACCCCTCGCACGCTTCGTGGCCCCATAGGGAGCTCCACCGCACTCGCAGCTGCGTACGGTTGGGTCCTTCGCCAGGCTAATGTCATACCAGGATGCTGTTTAAACATGACGTGGCCAGCCTGGGCGAGAGCGGGATACATATGTGGCTGCATGTCTAGGCTCAGGGCCCCGTGTGGCTAAGTGCGCCAGCCATGCGCACGTGTATCCAGCAACTGGCCTGCGCATATCTCGCATGCGATTCCAGCCGCGTGTGTTTCCAGCTTCCTGGATTGCTTGATACACCCAGCACGAGAGTCTCGATCGTGATTCGATGACAATCAGAAACGAGGATACAGTGCGTTGAGTTGGTAGTGGCGCGCGCGTGTTCATGGGCTTGCGCCATTCCGTGCGCCCCGCCGTGCTCCAGCGATGCGGTGCGCACGTTTGTGGTTCAATGGGCCACTGCGCAGCGCAACTGAGGAGTGGCATGACGACACGAGGAGGAGCATGAGGAAAATTATCATCGCCCACCACACTACCTCAACCCAACCCGGAGTTCCCGAATTGCCCTTCATTTCCAGTGTGGGAGGTTCGGGCAACATGGAAACACACTTGAAGCCCATACCCCCCCAACCCGAACTTCGGGCCTTCGGATTGGGTTGGGGTGGTGTGTCAGGTAGAGGAAGGGGGGAGGGACGACGACAACGACGAGGCCCTCCCAGCAGGGCTCATTTCGATTCCTCCGATTCGATCCGATTCGACTTCGATGGCTGCCGATTCCGATTCGATTCGACTCGGGATGCCGATCTGGATTCCGATTTTCCCAACGGAGGCCTGCCAGCCTACCGATTTCTGCCGATTCGACTTCTCCCGACTCGGCTGCCGATCTCCGCCGATCCGATACACTTCGATCGCCGATCCGACTTATCGATTCGACTCTGGGCATTCCTGCCACCGGACCCAGGAGCCCCTCAGGCCGATGGGAGGAGGAGGAGGAGGAGGAGGAGGAGGAGGAGGAGGAGGAGGAGAAGGAGGAGAGCGTAGGAGGAGGGCGGAGGAGGAGGAGGAGGGCGGAGGAGGAGGAGGAGGAGGACGAGGAGGAGGAGGAGGAGGAGGGAGGAGGAGGAGGAGCAGGTGGGAGGAGGAGAAGGAAGAGGATGAGGAGGATGAGGAGGAGGAGGAGGACCAGTGTAGATCCAAGAGTCATCAAAGATGTTGGAGTACACCCTCCCTCCTTGCTACGATGGTTCATTTCCATTGATGGAACTGCCTCGTTGGAAGACCCCCGTTTGAAGACCCTGAATTATGCCAAAACATTGTTTTCGGGATTCCAACGCCACGGATCAACCTGACTGTTGCGTCTTGACGATCCTGAACCGTGCCAGAACGCCATTCCCAGGATTTCAACACAGAGAACCAACGTAACTGTTGTACCCGCATAATCCTGAATTCTTCCAAAACGCAATGTCTGGTACGCTGATGATGGAAATCCGTGAAACTCTTGAAACTTGTGTAAACGAGTGTGCGCGGCGCTAAGGTGAGAGCCATATTTTGAAAAGGAACCGCCCTCAATCCGTGAACCTCTTGCAAATGTTGAAAGCGAATGTGCGCGGCGCTGGGGCGAGAGCCATGTTTCGAAGACCACCCGCCCTCAATCCGTGAAATTCTTGCAACGAACGTGCGCCGCGCTAGGGCGAGAGCCACATGTTGAAAACCACCCGCCTTCAATCCGTAAAACTCTTGCAACTTTTTAACCGGATGTGGTCCGCGCTAAGGCGAGAGCCGCATGTTGAAAACCACCCGCCCTCCATCTGTGAAACAGTTGCCAATTTTTAAGCTTCAGAGTCATATATGTTGCGGAAGTCTCAGGCGAAACGCCCGGCCCGCCCAAAAAATCGGCCTCGGTGTGCGACAGGGAGAAATTAGTTGTAAGGAAAAGGAATGGAGGAGGAGGAAGAGGAGGAGGAGGAGGAGGAGGAGGGGGAAGGGGAGGGGCAGGGGAAGGGGGAGGGGGAGGAGGAGGGGGGGGGAGGGGGAGTGGGAGGGGGAGGAGGACGGAATACGAATAGCAACATGACGATGTCAACAAGAGAGCACTAACCTCCCGATGCTCCGCCGCGCAGCCCGTTCAGCTGCGCTTCGAGGCTTGGGGAACACTCCTCGATGAAAGCGGTCAAGATAAGACCGCCTAGTATCATTGAGGGAATCGGCACCAAGACTCTCCTGCCTGAGCCCAGCTTGCAAGATGGCAGAGAAGAAACACCCGCACGCCCCGCAGATCCAGACCCTGAGTGAATGATGAAACAGCATACGATGAGATTCGTGAGCCCACCCCCCAGCGAGGTTCAGTTTCCTTTCGGCCCCCTGGAGATGACTGGACCAACATGTACCAGAGGCGCACAAGGAGACGCTAGCCACTCTTGGATGGTGGGTTTCGTGCCACTGCTATGGCACGTGGTACACTTGAAGCCACAGTCGCTCAAAGTGTGAGACGTCTGAAAGCTAGCTACGTTCGCTGGGGAGGGCGGCGGCGGAGCCTTGGCAGACGGGGCACGATCGCCAGAGCCGGGCTCGGCTATCTTCGCAGTCTCACGCTCAGCAACCGTGGCCTCCAGACTCGCCCTGAGGAGGAGGAAGAGGAGCAGGAGGAGGGAGGAGGAGGAGCAGGAGGAGGAGGAGGAGGAGGAGGAGGGAGGAGGAGGAGCAGGAGGAGGAGGAGGGGGAGGAGAAGGAGGAGGAGGAGCAGAAGGAGGAGCAGGAGCAGGAGCAGGAGCAGGAGGAGGAGGAGGAGGAGGAGGAGGAGGACCCCCTCCCCCTCCTACTTCTTGTGGTGGCGGTGGAAAACGACCCCGCTATAGTACAAGGATGCCCTGCTGCGTTCCACTTGACCTCTCCGCCCCGCGCGCCCGGGGGCTGGCGAGGCGGCACTGGCGTGGGCGGCTTCCGCAAGGTCTACGGCGGGCAGAAGCGCCGCGGTGCCCCGGGGTCCCCCTTCCGGGCCGGCTCTCGCCCCCGCCGCGTCTCTCGCTGGCGAGGGGGTCCCCAGACCCCGTCGGGCAACGAAAAAATCGTGGTGGGAGGTTTTTCCATGTCTTCGGCCTTTGGAGGCCCTTGCCGGCCCTCGGGACCGTCAAAAAAACGACTCGGGAGGAAAAACCGGTCCAAGGGAATGGGTCGAGACTTCTCAGGGTCGACGTTCTCGGGGGCGGCCAAGAGGGGGGTGATGACAAGGGTAGGGGGGAACTCATGGTGGGGGCCATGATATCTCCCAGATTTCATGGCGCCTCTTCTTGTTTGATTGCGTTCCCCAGATTCGTTGTCCCGAGACTTCTCAACCCCCCCCTCCCCAGATTGCGTCCCCCCCCCCCCCAGGACGCGCACATGCCGCCGGCCATGAGTTGCGCCCCCCCTCTTGGACGCCCCCCTCTTGACCGCCCCCCGTTTTTGTGGAACAGTCATGACGTCGGGTGTCTGGGTCTGTCTGCTGCGGCTCAGGTCGGGCGGGCGGCAGCGGCGAGCGGAGGTGGCCCGGCAGTGGCTCCGGCCAGCAGGGAGGGGGCGCGGGTTCGGGGTTCTGGGTTCGAGGAGGTTTTTGTCCCAAGCATCCGGTGGAGGTGGAGGTGGGTCCTCGTGTAGAAGAGCCGGTCCCCGCGTCTCCCCCTCCTCTTCCTCCCCCTCTGATCCTCCTCTTCTTCTTGCTGTTATCCTCATTATGATTATTCGTATGGTTATTCTTACTAGTATTATTCGTACCATTCCCATGTTTCATACTTTTCTTCGTCTTCCTCCTCCTCCTCCTCCTCCTCCTCCTCCTACTCCTCCTCCTCCTCCTCCTCCTCCTCCTCCTCCTCCTCCTCCTCCTCCCCCCTCCCCCTCCTTATTGTTGCCTTCCGCTTCAGTCTACCATGTCGGCACACCGCTCACGCGTTCTGTGACCCCATGGGGAGCTCCGCCCAGGGCCCCAAAGATGGCGTTCGCATGGCGTCCCCGCCGCCAATTTCGGCACACCCTTGACAAGCTTCGTGGCCTCAGGGAGCTCCACCCAAGGCCCCAGTGGTGCCGTTGGCATGCGTCCCCGCCACCCATGTCGGCACACCTCTCACACGTTTCGTGGCTCCATAGGGAGCTCTACGTAAGGCCCCAACGGTGCCGTTCGCATGCGTCCCCGCCAACCATGTCGGCACACCCTCACACGCTTCTTGGCCCCATCGGGAGCTCCTCTAAAGGCCACAATGGTGCAGTTCGCATGCGTCCTCAGCACCCATTCCGACCCCCCCCACCACGCCCCACACACGTTTCGTGGCTCCATGGGGAACCCCGCCGAATGCCCCAGTGGAGATGTTCGCATGCTCCCCCGCCAACCGATTCGGCACTCCCCTCAAACGTTTCGTGACCCCTATAGGGAGCTTCATCGAAAGCCCTGGTGGCGGTGTTCGCATAGGTCCTCGCACCCGATTCGGCACACCCTTCGTACGTTTCGTGGCTCCATAGGGAGCTCCACCGAAGGCTCCAGTAGTGGTGTTCGCATGCGTCCTCGAACCCGATTCGGCACACCCCTCACACGCTTCGCGGCCCCATAGGAATCTCCATCGAAGGCCCCAGTGCAGGTGATCGCATGCGTCCCCGCACCCGATTCGGCACACCACTTGCACGTTTCGTGGCTCCAGAGGGAGCTTCACCGACGGTGCCAGTGGCACCGTTGTTCGCATGCGTCCTCTTTACCAACTTCGGCACACCCCTCATACGCTTCGTGGCCCCATAGGGAGCTCCACCGAAGGCCCCAGTGGCGGTGTTCGCATGCGCCCTCGCCTCCCATTTCGGCACACCCCTCACACGCTTCGTGGCCCCATAGGGCGTATCAACTGAGGCCTCCGTGGCACAGTTCGTATGTTGTCCAGACGGCTCCCATTACAGCACCCTCGTGTACGTTTCGTGTCCCAAGAAGGCGCTTCACCGAAACCGGTATTCACAACGCGGTATTCACAATTTCACATGGTTGGGTTTGTAGTCTGGAGAATTTGTCCAACCACCCTGTGGTGCTACGTCTTCGTTTGGAGGAGAGGGAGATGGAGAGAGAGAGAGAGAGAGAGAAAGAGAGAAAGGGAGAGAGAGAGAGAGAGAGCGAGAGAGAGAGAGAGAGAGACAGAGCAACAGAGACAGAGACAGAGAAAGATAATGAGAGAGAGAGAGAGAGAAACATAAAACACATGTCCTGGCGAAGAACCCAACCAGATGCAGTTGTGGGTACCTCAATTGTGAATATCTTCTTCGGTAAAGCTCCCTATGGGGCCACGAACCGCTGCACTGGGTGGGGGGGAACGCATGCGGGCGGTAGCACTGGGGCCGTCGGTGGAGCTCCCTATGGGGCCACGAAACGCTGTACTGGGTGGGTGAAATCCCGAATTGGATATGTGGGACGCATGCGGACGGTCCCACTGCGGGCTTCGGTGGAGCTCCCTATGAGGCCACGAAACGCTTTACTGGGTGGGTGAAAATGTCAAATTGGGCTTCCGGGACGCATGCCGACGGGCCACTGGGGGCTTCGGTGGAGCTCCTTATGGCGCCATGAAACGTTGTACTGGGTGGGTGAAAGTGTCACTGGGGGCTTCGGTGGAGCTTCGTATGAGGTCACGAAGCGCAGTACTGGGTGGGTTGAAAATGCCAAATTGGATGTGCGGGACGCACGCGGACGGTCCCACTGGGGGCTTCGGTGGAGCGCCACGAAACGCTGTATTGGGTGGGTGAAACTGCCAAATTGGGTGTGTGGTACGCATGTGGGCGGTCCCACTGGGGGCTTCAGTGGAGCTCTTTATGGGGCCACCAAGCGCTGTACTGGGTGGCTGAAAATGTCAAATTGCGTGTGCGGGGCGCATGCGGGCGGTCCCACTGGGGGCTTTGGTGGAGCTTCGTATGGGGCCACGAAACTTTATAGTGGGTGGGTGAAACTGCCTGGCGGACGCATGTGGCCCCCCCACTGGGGCAGCAGATGGAGCTCCTTATGGGACCACGAAACGTTGTACTGGGTGTGGCGGACGCATGTGGCCACCCCCACTGGGGCCGTCGGTGGAGCTCCCTATGGGGCCACGAAGCGCTGTACTGGGTGTGGCAGACGCATGAGGCCACCCCCACAGGGGCAGCAGGTGGAGCCCCATTATGGGGCCACGAAGCGCTGTATTGGGTGTGGTGGGCGCATGTGGCCACCTCCACTGGGACCTTGGGTGGAGCTCCCTATGGGGCAACGAAGCGCTGTACTGGGTGTGGCGGACGCATGTGGCCACCTCCACTGTGACCTTGGGTAGGGCCATTTTTGGGTCTGCGAAACGCTGTACCGGGTGTGGCGGGCGCACGTGGCTTCACTCACTGGGCCATTAGGTGGAGCTCCTTATGGGGCCACGGAGCGCTGTACTGGGTGTGGCGGACGCATGTGGCCACCCCTGCTGTGGCCTTCTGTGGAGCTCCCTATGGGGGCCACGAAGCGCTGTACTGGGTGTGGTGGACGCATGTGGCCAACCCCGCTGGGGGGGGGCACGCACGGGAGGAGACGCGGGGACCGTTTCTTCAAAGACGGACCCAACGCCACAGGATGGTTGGGAATAAGCCTGGCGAAGGACCCAGCCATATTCATTTGTGAATACGGCAATTGTGCTGGGTGGTGGCGGACGCGTGCTTGCGGTGCCACTGGGACCTTCGGTGGACCTCCCTATGAGGCCACGATGCGCTGTATTGGGCGGGCGAAGCGCAGGGAGCAAGGGCTGTGCTGGGTGGTGGCGGACGCATGCGGGCGGTGCCACTGGGGTCTTCGGTGTGGCCCCCATTTTGGGGCCACGAAGCGCTGTACTGGGTGGGTGAAACGCAGGGAGCAAGGCTGTGCTGGGTGGTGGCGGACGCATGCGGGCGGTGGGGTGCCACTGGGGTCTTCGTGGAGCTCCTTATGGGGCCACGACCCGCTGTAGTGGGTGGGCGAAACGCATGGGGCAAGGGCTGTGCTGGGTGGTTGCGGACGCATGCGGGCGGTGCCATTGTGACCTTCGGTGGAGCTCCTTATGGGGCCACGAAACGCTGTATTGGGTGGGTGAAACGCAGGGAACAAGGGCTGTGCTGGGTTGTGGCGGACGCATGCGGGCGGTGCCACTGGGACCTTCGGTACGTACGTACGTAGAAGCCGTGCCATGACGGCACTACGGCAACAGTGCGATTAGTCAGAGTGAAACAGCATACTGTCGTACAGCGGCTTTGGTGGAACCCCCATATGGGGCCACGAAGCGCTGTACTGGGTGGGTGAACCGCAGGGAGGAGGGATGAGGGGGAGGAGGGAGGGGGATGAGGAGGAGAGGAGGAGGAAGAGGAGGAGGGACGCGGGGACCGTCTCTTCAAAACGAGGACCCAACACCACAGGATGGTTGGGAAAGAGCGAGGGAGAGAGGGAGAGCGAATGCGAGAGAGACACAGAAAGAGAGAGAGAGAGAGACAGAGAGAGAGGCAGAGAGAGAGAGAGAGAGAGAGAAAAGGAGAGAACGAGAGCGCCCCGCGTTTCCTTCCTCCTCCCGCTGCTCCCCCCTCACTCCCATGTTACCACAGCGCTCACACGTCTCGTGGCCCCATAGGGACTTCCACCGAAGGCCCCAATGGCGGTGCGCGCATACGTCCCCGCCTACCGATTCGGCACACCCTTCACACACCTCGTGGCCCCATAGGGCGCTCCATCAAATTCCCCAATGGCGGTGTTTTCATGCGTCCCCGCACCCGATTCGGCACACCTTTCACACGTTTCGTGGCCCCATAGGGAGCTCTGCCGACGGCCCCCGATGGCGGTGTTCGCATGCGCCCCCGCCACCCACTCGGCACACCCCTTACACTCTTCGTGGCCCAAGATGGAGCCTTGCCGTGGGCCCCAGTGGTGGTGTTAGCGTGCGCCCTCGCCACCCATTTTGGCACACCCCTCATACGTTTCGTGGTCCCATATGAAGTCCCACCGAATGTCCCAGTGGCGGTGTTCGCGCAATTCCCCGTCACCCATGTCGGCACACCCCCCACACGTGTCGTGGCCCCATAAGAAGTTCCACCGAAGGTCCCAAGGGCACCGTTCGCATGCGTCCTCGCCACCCGATTCGTGACACTCCTCACACGTTCCGTGGCCCCATAAAGCTGTACCGAATTTGATACCCATAACCGCGATACTCACAACTGCCTGTGGTTGGGCCCTTCGCCAGGATAATGCTTCCATGTGTTTTCGGGACGCTCGATTTTTCATCCTTACGCAGAGTGTGGTTTTTGTCAGATTTTGGTATGCGCGCGCGACGACGCGCGAGTGCACTTGTTCCTATTGTTGCAGAGGATTCGTGCGACAGCAAGTGTGCAAGGGCGTTCGAATGATTTCGACATGCGCGCGCGAGTGGCACGCCTGGCAGCATATGATGAACATTTTGATAAGCCTCTGGTTCTCTCAAGAATTCACAAACATGCGAGCGCAGGCTTTCTTGAACATCCCTGCTGCGGATCATTTGTTTGTCCAAACCATCCTGGGGTGTTAGGTCCTCCTTTTGAAGAGACAGCGCCCCGCGTTCTCCTTCCTCCTCCCGCTTCACCCTCCTCTCTCCCATGTTGCCACGCCCCTCCGACGTTTCGTGGCCCCATAGGAAGCTCCACCGAACGCCCCAGTGGCGGTGTCCGCATGCGCCCCCATCAACACATTCGGGACACCTCTCACACGTTTCGTAATCCCATATAAGGAGTTCCACCGAAGGGCCCGGAGGCGGTGTTCGCATGCGTTCCCGTGTTCCTCACTCCTCCCTCCTCCCTCCTCCTCCTCCTCCTCCTTCCATCCCTGCCTCTGCCCTCCGCATGTCCATGTCGGCACACACCTCACACGTTTCGTGGCCCCATAGGGAAGCCCACCTGAGGCCCCAGTGGGAAGGTTCGTATGGCACCGTCGCTCCATTTCGGCACACCTCTCACACGTTTCATGGCCCCATAGGGAGCTACACCTAAGGCCCCTAAGGCACCAGTGGGCAGGTTCGCATGGTACCTTCAGACGTTTCGTGGCCCCACAGGGAGCTCCACCTAAGGCCCCGTTGGGAGGGCTCACATGACACTGCCGCCCCATTTCGGCACACCCCTCACACGTTTCGTGGCCCCATAGAGGGCTCCACCGAAGGTCCCGGTGGCACCGTTTCGCATGCGTCCCCGCCACCCATGTCGGCACACCCCTCACACGTTTCGTGGCCCCATAGGGATCTCCACGTCAGGCCCCAGTGGGAGGGTTCGCATGGCATCGCCGCCTCGTTTAGGCACACCCCCGTACGCTTCGTGGCCCCATAAGGAGCTCCACCTCAGCCCTCAGTGGGAGGTTTCGCATTACATCGCCGCCCCGTTTCGGCACACCCCCACGAGCTTCGAGGCCCAATAGGGATCTCCGCCTCAGGCCCCAGTGGGAGGGTTCGCATGGCATCGCCGCTCCATTTTGGCACACCTCTCAAACGTTTCGTGGCCCCACAGAGAGCTCCACCGAAGGCCCCAGTAGGAGAGTTCGCGTGGCACCGCCGCTCCATTTCTGCACACCCCTCACCCGCATGGCGGCCCCGCCCCATCTCGGCACACCCTTCACACGCGTGGCCCCACGAGGGAGCTCCACCGAAGGCGATTCTAACAACGACAGTACCCACACTTGCATCGGAGGTGAGGGGGTGAGATCGAAGTGGAACGGAGAGCCTCCCTACCGGGAAATCGGTTTCGGTTTCGTGTTCGTGCGTGCCGTGCGTGCGGGCGAGGCGAAGCTGCGTGGGCGGGCGAGAAGAAAGTCTCCTCTGGCTGAGGCGCGGCCGGACCAAATGGATCCTCTCCAGGGGCCGGTGCCGCGCGGTGTCCCGCCGGTGTCCCGCCTCCGGCTGAGGCGCGGCCGGATCAAATATTTCCTTTCCGGGGGCCGGTGCCGCGCGGTGTCCCGCCGGTGTCCCGCCAGTGTCCCGTCGGTGTCCCGATGATGATGATGATGATGATGATGATGATGATGATGATGATGATGATGATGATGATGATGATGATGATGATGATGATGATGATGATGATGATGATGATGGTGATGATGATGATGGTGATGGTGATGGTGATGGTGATGGTGATGGTGATGGTGATGGTGATGGTGATGGTGATGGTGATGGTGATGGTGATGGTGATGGTGATGGTGGTGATGATGATGATGGTGATGATGATGATGATGATATCGATGATGTTGATGATGATGATGATGATGGTGATGGTGATGATGGTGCCCCGATGATGATGATGATGATGATGATGATGATGATGATGATGATGATGATGATGCTGCTGGTATGATGATGATATGATGATGATGATGATGTTGTCGATGTTGATGATGATGATGGTGGTCATGGTGGTGATGATGATGGTGTTCCGATGACGATGCTGTTGATGATGTTGTTGCTGCTGATGATGATGTTGTCTTGATGATGATGATGGTGATAAAGATGATGATTGTGATGATCCTGATGATGTTGCTGATGACGATCTGATCATGAGATGATGAAGATGATGATGATGATGCTGCTGCTGATGATGATGATGATGATGATTGTGTCCCGATGATGATGATGAGGTTGATCATGATGCTGTTGATGATGATGGTGATGATGATGATGGTGCCCCGATGATGATGATGTTGATGATGATGATGACGATGATGGCTTCCCGATGATGATGATGACGTTGATGATTAGGATGATGATGAGGTGATGACGCTGATTTTGATGATGGTGGCCCGATGATGGTGATGATGATGCTGATGTTGATGATGTTGATGATGGTGGCCCGGTGATGATGATGATGGTGATGATGATGGTGTCCCGATGGTGATGGTGTCCCGATGATGGTGTTGATGATGGTGTTTCTGATGATGATGGTGTCCCGATGATGATGGTGATGATGATGATGTTCATGATGATGATGATGATGATGATGATGATGATGATGATGATGAGGTGATGATGGTGATGGATGGGGGTGTTTCGATGATGATGATGGTGCCCCGATGATGATGATGATGATGATGATGATGTTGATGATGATGATGGTGACGATGATGATGTCCCGATGATGTTGATGATGCTGATGGTGATGATGATGATGTTGATGATGACGGTGAGTAGGTGATGATGGTGTCTCGCTCATGATGATGTTGGTGGCGTTGATACAGCTGATGTTGTTGATGACGATGCTGATGATGATGATGATGATGATGATGATGATGATGATGATGATGATGATGATGATGACGTTGATTGTGAGATATATTGTGAGATCGATAGTGAGATCGATAGTAGGACCGAATTTGAGATCGATAGTGAGGTCGATGGTGAGATCGATTGTGATATCGATAGTCAGATCGATTGTGAGATCGAGTACGATCGATTGTAAGATCGATCGAGTGAGATCGATCGAGCGACACCGATAGTGAGATCGATAGCGAGATCGATAGTGAGACCGATCGAGTGAGACGTTGGTTCCTCCCCCCCCGGACCTCCTTATCACCCGAAGGGTGGTCGTATAGGTATGGATAGGTTCTTCGCCAGGAGAATTTTGTGTGTTCGGCCTCTGGGGGCTGTTTTCGGATCTGGAGTGAATCATTGCACCAGCTGGACCTCGGGAGAGCTTTGGGGATCGATTTTGAACGGATTTCGCGTCAGCATCCTGCTCCTGGCCGATTTTCCGGGGCCCCAACCAGTTCAGAAGCCCTCGGCGGCTTCCAAAACGGAGAATGCTCCCTTATGGTCTTGGGTCCTCGATTTCAAGAGACGGCGCCACGTGCCCCTCCCACCTCCTCCTCCTCCTCTTCCTTCCTTCTCCTCCTCCTCTTCCTTCCTTCTCGTCCTCCTCCCCCTCCTCCTCCAGCTCCCTCCTCCTTCGTCCCATCCTTCCTTCTCCAGCTCCCCTCTCCTCCTCCTCCTCCTCCTCCTCCTCCTCCTCCTTCTCCTCCTCCTCCTCCTCCTCCTCCTCCTCCAGCTCCCACCTCCTCCTTCTCCTCCTCCTCCTCCTCCAGCTCCCTCCTCCTTCGTCCCATCCCTACCTCTGCCATCCGCCATCCGCATGGCAACCGTTTCGGCACACCCCTCACACGCTTCGTGGCCCCGTAGGGAGCTCCACCGAAGGTTCCCGTGGCACCGTTCGCATGCGTCCCCACCACCCATGTCGGCGCTCCCCTCACACGTCTCGTGGTTCCACGAGGGAGTTCCACCGAAGGTCCCCGTGGCACCGTTCGCATGCGTCCCCGCCACCCGTGTCGGCACACCCCTCACACGCTTCGTGGCCCCATAAGAATCTCCACCTCAGGCCCCAGTGGGAGGGTTCGCATGGCATCGCCGCCACCCATGTCGGCACACCCCTCACGCTTCGTGGCACCATAGGGAGCTTCACCGAAGGTTCCAGTGACACCGTTGTTCGCATGCGTCCTCCGCCTCAATTTCGGCACACCCCTCACAGGTTTCGTGGCCTAGCTGCACCGAAGGTGCCAGTGGCACCGTTCGCATGCAACCCCACTATCGATTTCGGCTCACTCCTCTCGCGCTTCGAGGCCCCGCAAGGAGCTCCACCGAAGGTCCCAGTGGCACAGTTGGCATGCGTCCCCGCTACCCATTGCGGCACACCCCTCACACGTTTCGTGTCCTCATAGGGAGCTGCACCGAAGGTCCCCGTGGCACGCGTCCCCGCCACCAGAGTCAGCTGTTCCTCACACGTTTTTGTGGCCCCATGGGGAGCTTCACCGAAGGTCTCAGTGACAACGTTCGCATATATATATATATATATATATATATATATATATATATGTGAAATTGTACATGCCGAAGCCCCGGATGTCGGAGTCAACGACATAGAAGTGGCCAAAGGCCGGCCACCCCTCCTGCAGTGAATCACTGGCCGGCTCTTCTTGGAAGAGCGTGCCACATCCTGCCGTGAAACACTGGCCAGCTTTTCTTGGAAGAGCGCGCCACCTGGGGCGGCCGGGCCCCCCCTTCCGCCTCCGCCACCTCCTCCTCGCCTTCGCCCTCCTCGCCCTCCTCAACCTCCGCCTTGCTTGTCGCCCTCCTCCTCCGCCAGCCTCCTCCCGGGTCTCGTCCGCTTCGCCCTCCTACGTCCCCTCCGTGCAAATCGCCCTCCTCCTCCTCCTCCTCCTCCTCCTCCTCCTCTACCTCCTCTGTCTCCTCCTAGGACCTTTGTCCCCTTGGCAGTGGCCCTCCGGCCGGCCTCTTTTGCCTCCTCTTCCGGCCCGTCGGCCAGCCTTCCTCCGCCCTCCATCCTCAGCTTCTTCGGGCCGGTCTCTTTTCTGGCGCCCTCCTCCCTCGTCCTGCCTCGCGCCGGTCCGCCGGCCCTGTTTCCACCGCCCTCGCAGCGCCTCCGCCTCGCCCTCCGGGGGGGCCCGCTTTGGGCGGCCCGCGGCCGCCTCCTGCTTCCTCCTCCTCTTTCCTCGGTCCTCAGGGTTCCTCGGCGGCTCGTCTGGGCGCTCTCTCCTCCTGCAGCCCGTCTCCTCGTCCTCCGGCGCCGCCTCCTCTGCTCCTCTCTGCACCTCCTCCCCTCTCTCCTCCTGCGCCTCCTCCTTTCCAGTCTCCCTCCTCAGCCTCTCCTGCGCCGCGCGCCTAGCCTCGTTCTGCGGGTACCTGTCGTCCCAGACCTTCTGCACCACCTCCTCCATGTAGCGCAGGATCCTGGCGTCCTCCTGGCGGTCCTGACCCCCGGGCCAGCCCCACCTCTGCTGGAGCACCTCCGGGGGCCGCGCTGGCGCCTCCTCCGGCCTCCTCCTGCAGGCCCACATGATGTGGTCCTGGTCCGGCACCGCCTCCTCGCACCCTGGCCAGATGCACCTGCAGCGGCCCGGTGCTCTTGCATGCGCCGCCGCCATGGGCGAGAGAAACGCCCCGCACATCAAATGCAGGCGCCGCGTGGACGCCGTCGCCGCCTCCCTGGCCAGCCTCACCCTTGCCTCATCGTACCTTGTGGCTGCCATCATCACGGCGTCCCTGCGCCGCATCTTCCTGAACTGTTCCCAGTTCCACCACCTCCAGCCCTCTCGAACCTCGTGCATGAGTGCGGCACGTACGTCTTCACCTCGGAGCTCCTCCTCAATGGTGGCGCGCCGCCCGAGGTCGACGTAGCCTCCGAACCCTGGATGGGACCACCGCCAGGGCGCTTCCTCCTCCCACCCTAAGCGACGCAACCACCCCCGGGCCGCGCCACACAGGGTCCCGCGCTGCCTGGTCCACTGGCGATACTGAGGGGCGTTGTGCCGCCTCAGCAACCGCCTCCTCAGCATGGACATCTGGCGGGCCCCAATGATCACGTCTGTCGCCAGCGTGCCCCCCTCCAGGATGGCTGGGATCGGCACCGCCCCCATCCTGCAGCCTCCTGCTGTTCGTCGAACAGCTGCCGAGATCTTCATGGCTACCCCAAGGGGCATTGTCCTCGCCATCCACCCGTAGGTGCACTTTGCCAAACCAAAAGCCCTGCAATACGTCTGCCTCAACCTTCTGCCCACCGGCAGGCCTTGCAGTCTGCGCAGCTCCTGCATCGCCGAGTCGACGCGCTTCGCCTCCTTCTCCTGGAGCGGACGCGGCCTTGCTGACAACGTTCGCATGCGGCCCCGCCACTCGTGTGGGCACACCCTTCACACGTTTCGTGGCCCCATAGGGAGCTTCACCGAAGGTGCCAGTGGCACCGTTGTTCGCATGCGTCCTCCGCACCAACGCGTCCCACCCAAGGTTCCAGCGGCGTATCTTGGTCGTCTTCGAAGACTCCTGAGGGTGTTGGAACCCTGCTTAGGCGTCTTGGAGGCTACAGAGTGTAGAAATGGAGGCTCCGGACCAGCCCCCACCCCCCGTCCGATTTCAGACCCCAGGGGATGGGGAAAGGGGATTGGGGACAGCCAATCATGCCACACGCCTTTGCACCCCTGGCAAGCAGGTGTCGGCGGACTTCAAGTTCCTCTGCAATCCCTTCATTCCCCTCCTCTCCCGTCTTGCTAATTTCGACCCCGCTGTCGTTGCGATTCTCCGTTCTCGCTCTGCTATCTGGAGCCTTTGCAATTCGAGTATGCGTGTCCTGTACATTTTCCAGTTTGAAATCCTGGGTTGGATGCTCAGGACCCGCAGACTCCCTCATGAGGCCCTTGCTCAGTTTGAGAGCAGAAGGGCTCGTGCCATGAAAAGTTTGATCTGGATCCGCTGGGCTAAGTAAGTTCTGGTGGGAAGTATGTGGTTGCTGGTTCATAGGTGCAGACACCGTGACAGCATCTGCAGTAGGAGTTGCAGAGAGCAGGGGTTCAAGTTGGTCCATTCCCAAAGGAAGGTCCAGATCCCCCCCGCCTCTCAGTCATCCAATACCTCTACTAGGTCTGAAAGGGGTAGGATCAGCCGTTGGGATCAGACCGGATGGGCCGCCCATGTTTATCCCGAGGGATAATGATATCCAAAGTGATTCAACGATTTCGTCCGTAAATTTGGTGGCCGTGAAGGTACAGTATCATAGTCTTTGGCTTTTGGTGTTTCAGTTCTGGGGAGCGTTTCATCATCACTACCATCAGCATCACCTTGATCATCATCACTATTCTCGTCCTCCTCTTTTTTCGCCTCCTCCTCCTCCTTATCATCATCATCATCATCATCATCATCATCATCATCATCATCATCATCATCATCATCATCATCATCATCATCTTAATGTTCATGATCGTCACCGTCATCACCACCATCGCCATCATCAGCATCA
>CAUYUJ010015405.1:58078-70536 GCA_963575745.1 Prorocentrum cordatum
TTGAGACGGCGCGGATGGAGAGCCGCAGGGGCGCCTGCGCTCCCGTCTGCCGCGGGCGGCCTTGCCTCGGGTGGTTTGCTCACGCTGTCGCGTATGGTGCATGGCCTGGCCCCGATGTTCGGCTCGCAGTCCCCAATCGTCTGCCCAGGACGTGCCTTTGTGATGCACCAGTCTGGATTACTCGCAGGTGGATTCGTGGTTGTGAATATTTACCAGCAGAGTGGGGTTGGCGTGAACAGGTTCAACTATTTGGCGTTGCAGGATGTCGCTCGTAGAGTACGAGAGTACAAGAGGCCCTTTGCTATTGGTGGCTATTTCAACTGCACCCGCGAGAAGCTGGTGGCTAGCGGGGTCTTGAAGCTGTTCCGTGGGAAGCTTGTTGGCACGCTGGAGCCCGCATGCGCCCAGTCCATGCGGACGATTGGTATGTTCATCATCTCTCAAGGGCTCGAGGTGCTCGATGTCGAGGTGCTGTCAGGGTCACCTGTTTGGCCGCATCGGCCGGTCGTGCTCGCGCTGCAGGCCGCGAAGGAGCCGTCCCGTGTGAGGAATGTCGAAGTTCCCGAGGCGTTCCCTCGGGTGCGGCCCGCTGGTTGTCTGCGGCAGTCTTGCGTCGAGCAGTGGCTGAGCGTTGGCGGGCAGGCGCGGGCACTTCTCAGTCGTCCAGGGCTTTTGGCCGAAGCCTGGGGCCAGTTCCTCGAGCAGGCCGAGTCTGCGTGGTTAGACGTGTACCAGATCATTGACCATCAGCAGAAGTATCGGGGTTGAGGCAAGGAGTACTCGTCGAAGTGGGTTCGAAACCTTCCAGTTGCAGGGGCTCGCTGGCCCAGGGTGTCTGCTGAAGCTACGTGGCTCTTTCAGGTGCCCAACGAGCTGGAGGTCGCTTCCAGGATGGAGTACCCCATACCGCGTCTTCGAGCGCTGCAAGGTCTGCGCAAGCTACTGGCGAAGCCTCCGAAGCTCGTGGAGGTGGAGCCTGCGGCTGGGGGCGCTGGCTGTGTCTCGCCAAAGGATTTTCCCTTCGTGAGCAGCTGGCGGCATGCGCTCAGCAGCCTGCGCATTGGTCGGCTGAACCTGAACGCCGTACCTCAGCTTGCCAGTCGCACGAAGCAGGAGGCCTGCAGGATGGCGGATCATGATATGTATGTACGTAGGGCTGAGTTCAACGAGTGAGCCGAGCGGCAAGCAGTTGGAGGAGGTGGAGGCCATCATGCTCAAACCGAGGTGCCTGCAGGGTTCGAGCCTAGTCAAGCGGAGTGTCTTGCTGAATGTCGTCCGTGCGTGCCTGCCGACCTGGGCGCTGAAGTAGTGGCCCTGGAGAAGGAGTGGAGTCGATGGTGGAAGTGTCAGCTTCATCAAGAGCGGGTTGTTTGGCTTGCAGACTTGGGTGAGAGGCCGCCCTGGCCCTCTTTGGAGCAGGTAAAGAAGGCCCTCCGCACCTTCCCTGTGCAGACGGGCATGTCCTTCGGCATTATCAGCCCACGTCAGTTTTTGGAGCTCGACGATGCGGGTTTGGAGGTCTTGGCGGAAATCATAGAAGGCATTGAGAGAGCGGCGTCTTGGCCGAAACTGGTTACGAAGGTTTGCTTCATTCAAAAGCGAACAGGTGGTGTTCGGCCTATCGCTCCTATCATGGCCATTTCCCGGGTACAAGCGAGACTTCGGCGTGATGTGGCGAGGTCTTGGGAGGCGCGCAATTCGCGGCCCTTCTGGTGGGCCGCGCAAGGTCGGTCCTGCGAGAGAGCGATATGGCACCAGACTGCCACGAGCGAGTGGGCTACCCAGAAAGGAGTGGCAGCGGGAGACGAGCGTTGGTGGGCGGCAGTTGCAGTTCTCCTTGATCTCCTCAAAGCCTACGAACCGATTCGGCATCATTGGCTGGTGGCAGCAGCCACTGAAACGGGGTATCCTCTTTGGCAGTTGACGTTGCCATTGCAGCTGTATTGTTCTCCTCGGGTTCTTATTCTGGGAAGTGCGGCATCGGGCGTGGTGGATGCGCGGCAGCCCGTGCTACCTGGCGATGGGTTTACCACGACTTTTTTTGAAGCTGGTCCTGATCAAGCCCTTGGACATGCTAGTGCGGCATCACCCCGCGGTTCAGTTGGCAGTTGTCGTGGGCGACGTGATGTTCCATAGAGTTGGAGGGCTGGTCAGAGTTACGAGAGAGGTCTCGGGCGCTGCTTTCCGCTTGCAGACTTTGCTTGGGAGTGTGGATTTGGAGATCGCTGCTTCCAAGTCACGGGCGATGTCCAATGTGCCAGCTGCTAGACACGCTTTGGAGAAACGACTGCGACGGCCGCTAGGTATGCAATCAGTTGGCACTGAACGTAACCTCGGAGTGGACTTTGCTTGTGGCAGGCGCATTCAAAGGAAAGTCAGGAAGGAGAAGATGGTGGCTGCTGGACTTCGCATTCGACGAGTTATGTTTCTAAAAGGTGGCAAGGGCCGACGACTTGCTGCGCGCAAGGTGGCTCGCAGTGGATTGGGGGCGTCGGTCAGCTACGGATTCGTGGTCACTGGCTGTTCTAGCACTGAGCTTGACAAGCTGATGACCTTGGTTTTCACGTCCGTCGCTCTGTCCACTGCTGGGCGGTCGCGGTCACTTACTTCGATGCTGTCTCCAGGCCTTGACCCGATGTTCAGGGCAAATTTGTTAACAGTCATGACCATGCTCCGTGCGGCGTGGGAAGGCTGGATACCGCAGCACGTCATCAGGTACGGGCTCATGCATTGTTGTGCAACCAGCTGGGCTCAAGTCAAGGGGCCTTTTGCAGCAGTGAGACTGTCGCTTGATAGAGTTGGATGGACCGTGCTATCGGACGGGTGCTGGCGTACCAGCGAAGGCCTCGTGGTTCAGGTGTTTGATGCGTCACCATGGGCAGTTAGACGGCTTCTGGAACGTGCTGTTGAATCGTGGCAGTGGAAGCAAGTTGGAGCGCATGGTGGTTTTGAACGCCTCATAGACGGAGGAGAACTGGAGCCGCTGACGCGGCTTGTCAATGGAGGTGCAGCTTGTAAGACGGGTATGTTCGGCAAGCAGGTCGTCCCAGGTACCGCAGCCAAGTTGAGACCGCGAAGGGCGCCTTCATACATTCCTCCGCGGCATAGGCCTCCTGAGGTTCGTCTTCTTCCTCGTGAAGATCGTGCGGGGGCGCAAGGGTCGTTGCTGGGCCCAGGGTGCCAGCTGCTCGCTGGCGCGTCTTCGTGCACGTTGAAGGGTCTACGGAGTGACGCGGGTCAGGGCTGGGCTAGCGCATTCCACGATCTGCTGGGTGGTATTACCGATTCTGACAACGATGTGGCTGCAGATGGAGGTCCAGATGCCGAGGCGCAGCTGGTGATCGCTGGTTGTGCGCCAGGTGCCGAGACACCGCTGGGAGAGAGCAGCCTGTCTGCGCCCCTGGCCCGACAAGGCGAGCCAGTCAGCCAGGCCCCGCGCGGCAGCTTCGAGACTGTCGGTCCCGAGGTGGGCAGATTACCCTCAATGCTTGGCTTCGGCCATGCGCCACGGGATGCGGAGTCCGGGGGCAGTAATGGAGTCGAGTCGGGCCAGTGCGGCCGCGCAGACGCAGCCTCATTCGTTTCCAAGGTGGTGCCATTCGTTTGACGGCGAAAGAGAAGGGCGATCTGGACTCGCTGGTGCAAGGCGGCCAATGGTCGCAGGCTCGCAAGTTTGAACAGGGCTACGCTACTGCACCAGACTGTCTGCGCTGTGGGCAGCTTGGGACGTTGTACCACAGGCATTGCGAGTGTGGTAACTGGCCTGATGGACTGGTGCTGCCGAAGCAGATCCCGCTGTTGGCGCAGAAAGCAGGTGATGATAAGGTACGTTGCCTTCTTGAATGTTGTCTGTGGCCAAGTCCCCAAGGTGTGCGCATGCCTCCCCGACCAGCGGAAGTCTGTTGGCTCGGCATGCCTGGCGAAGGCTGGCTACCTCCTGGGAGATTGTATCTTGACGGGTCAGCTTACGAAGGAGACTACGAGCGTTACACTGCAGTGGGTTGGGCAGCCATCGCGCTGAGGCCAGACTCGGACGAGTTCTACCAGGGCGTTCGAGAAGATTCAGGCGCACGCTAGCAGGCGACGACTCGCAGATGGTGCGGGCCCATGCTATCGTGATTGGCATTGCAACTACTTGGCGGACAAAGCGGCCAAGCGGGCGGCTGCTGTTGGGCGGATCTCCGAAGCTGATCGTCGACGGCTTCGGGAGTCTCGTGAGGTTGTTGAAGGAGTGGCCCTGTGGGTTGCTGCCGTGGGTTCTCGAGTCGATGGCGCGGACTGCTCACATCGCACTGCGAAACCCAACAGGCCAGCACCCAAGGCAGCAGTCAGACCTGTGGCAACCAGGCTGATGTGCGACCTCAGGGGTGACGAGGGTGCCAAGTGGTGTGCCAGGTGCAGATGGTACGACCGCAGATCGGAGTGCCCAAGAAGCATCGTCCCGACGGTGCTTGAGATGAATTCCAAGTTGGACAGGAAGCATGTGCTCGTGGAGCTAGCGCCCATGAGGGGTTCTGAGCTTGTCAAGGACATGGCAGTGATTGCTTGCCTGGTGTGTGGCGCTTCTGCGGCAGCCAGGCCCTCCACATTCAAGAAAGAGTGCGGTCACCCAGGCAGCAAAAGGCAAGGCTGTGCTGTCGAGGCTGGAGAAAAGGCTGGCGCCCACGATCTCCGCGAAGGTTGTGATTTCCATGAAGATGAAGTTTGTCCTCCAGCAGTACTGGTTCGCGCTGATGGTGATGGTCTGCACCCAGATGCGCGAGCACCTGATACTTGCATGGTCGGGGGCCTGGCCCAGTTGGGGGCACCCGTGGTCGGGAGCCCGCTGCCTGCGGGCTCCCGTGGCCAGGGGCCCTTGCCTCGCAGCAGGGCCCCTGTCTCCTCGTCGGGAGCCTGGCTCCCGTGGCCAGGGGCCCTTGCCTGGCGGCATGGCCCCTGCTCTCATCGTCGGGAGCCTGCCTTGAGCAGCTCCCGTGGCCAGGGGCCCTCGCCTGGCGGCAGGGCCCCTGTCGGCGCGCCCGCGACCGCGGGCGCTTGGGAGGCGGCCGTCACTCCGCCCCTCGATGCGCGCGGGTCCTCCTCCTCCGCCTCCTCCTCCTCGTCGTCGTCGTCCTCCTCCTCCTCCTCTTCCTCCTCCTCCTCCTCCTCCTCCTCCCCTGGGACCGCCTCCTCATCCCGAGTCGGGTTCGGGCGGTCCCAGGGCCCGGCGTGGGCCCTCTGGAGACCGAGCGCCGGCAGACATCTCCCGTCGCGATGCTCCGGGGCCCGAGTGTCGAAGGAGAAAAAACTCGGGGGTGGACAGACCTCCTACCCTGACACGTCGATTCGCGAATTGGCTGTTTTTGGTTCGCGAGGGAGCGTCGCGGCCGTCATTTTTGCGGGTCCAGGTCCGCCAGTTTCGGTCCCAGGCCGTTTTCACGAAGGGGAGGTTCACTAAAGGGAGGTTTGTCCACCGCCGAAAAAAAGAAAAAACGTTATAATCATAAATGTTTGGCGCTGCGCTCGGATTTTCTTTGATCCGCGCTGGACCCCCCCCCGGCGGCGCCTCCGCCGCCGCCCCTAGCGCGCTCCGCGCGCCAGGGAAATGGCTCCAGCGCGCATCCAAGAAATCCGCGCGGAACGCCAACAGTGTATGTTTATGCATATTTTTCTTCTAATCCTTGCACCCTTGCCTCCTCGGTCCATCCTTGGCCACTTTCGTCGGCCGCGCCCCGCTCGAGAAGCTTCGACATGGGCGTCCAAGGCCCCTGCATCCTTGCCCCTTCATCCTTACCGCGCACCCTTCTGATGCGGGCCGGCGATAGTTCCTTTGCGAGCAGTAGTGGAAAACGCTTGTCTAATGGGGGCGAAGTGCACTCGGGGTTCCACGAAGCGCCAGGGCGTTCTGCCACCCCCGCCGACGGTCGGGTGGGTGAGGTCCGGCACACGGCGCGGAAGTTTTCCCCGATGCGGCGTCGTCAATTGTGGCTTCTTCAAGCTTGAGTATGGCGGAAGTCTCCGGCGGGAGCCTCGTCTGTGAGTGAATTGCGAGGAAGTCTCAGGCGGGAGCTCTCTCCCTATGGGGCCCGATACGCATGTGAGTAAACTGAGTGGGTTTTCGGACTCCTGTAAGTGTCGTCGTTTTGGGTTTCCTCAAGCTTGTGTATGGCGGAAGTCTCAGGTGGGACCCTCGTCTGTGAGTGAATTGCGAGGAAGTCTCAGACCAGAGCCCCCTCCCTATGGGGCCCGATACTCACGTGAGTAATCTGAACGGGTCTTCGGAATCTTGTAACCGTCGTCATTTTGGGCTTCCTCAAGCTTGAGTATGGCGGAAGTCTCAGGCGGGAACCTCGTCTGTGAGTGAACTGCGAGGAAGTCTCAGGCGTGAACCCCCTCCATATGGGGCCCGCAGCTCACGTGAGTAATCCGAGGCGGGTCATCGGATTCGTGTAACTCGACATTGGCAGAAGTCTCAGGCGGGAGCCTCATGCGTGATTGAATCGAGAGAGCGTCCCAGGCGAAACCCCCTCCCTAGGGGGCCCGCAGCTCATGAGAGTAATCCGAACATGTCATCGGAATGCTGTAATCGTCGTCATTTTCAGTTTTTTCAAGCTTGAGTATGGCGGCGGCTTCAGGCGGGGATCATCGTTTGTGAGTGACTTGCGAAGAAGTCTCAGGCGTGAGCCCCCTCCTTATGGGGCCCGCATTTCATGTGGGTAGTCCGTGACTGGTCATCGGACTCCTGTAACCGTCGTCACTTTAGGATTTTTCAAGCTTGAGTTTGGCGGATGCCTCACGCAGGCGGGAGCTTCGTTTGTAAGTGAATTGCGAGGAAGTCTCAGGCGTGAGCCTCCTCCTTATGGGGCCCGCAGATCATGTGAGTAATCCGAGCGGGCCATCGAAATCATGTAACTGTCGTCGCTTTAGGCTTCCTCAAGCTAGGGTATGGCGGAAGTCTCAGGCGGGAACCTCGTTTGTGAGTGAATTGCGAGGATGTCTCAGGCCGGAGCCCTCTCGGGCCACCCCTCCTTATGGGGCTCTCACTTCGTGTTGGCAATCCGAGTAATGAGTGCCGAGTTTGTCGTCGGCAAACTTGTCTCAAATCCCCTGCGTCTTCGAGCTGATGGGCACGATGCGCTTCGAGCCGGGGGACCCTCTGATCACGTTCCTGGTGTGCACGCGCGAGGGCAAACCCTTCCCGCCAGAGGTCTGGTCGGCCTGGTTGAAGACGTTGGCCTCGGACAGCCACGGCGTCCTGGACCCTCGATACCAGCGCGATAGCTTTTGGCTCGGGCACGGCATGGGCATCTATTGGGAGACGCTGGTGAGGTGGATCAACAAGCGCGCTCGTCGCGACGCGCGGCGTCTGGGCGTGCACCTTGTTTCCTTGCAGGCCGTGGACGAGCGCAACGCGATCCAGGGCGATCCCGACGCGGGTCGGCGCCTCCTGAACGTACCGAACATGCGCAAGATGGGCGACGTCCGCGGCGTCTTACCGGCCCAGGTCGGCTTGGAGGTGGGTTCACGGTAGTGCAGAAATAATTGAGGAAGATGTTGGGACTCGTGCAGGCGCAACGGGCCACCGTCGCGTCCTTCGAGTTCCACCCCGAGGACGTGCCGCGATGGGCGGGGTGCTCGCCAGGCCAGCTCTTTCGCATCCGTATCCCACCGCAGGGGATATGGTTGCAGGTGCGCGGCTTCGAGGAGTCTCCGATCTACTAGGAGGTCGCCGAGCTGCTGCGACGCGGCGCCGCGGGCGCCGACGACGACGGCCAGGCCGAGGCGCGGGCGCGGAGCTCGCTGATATTGAGGCCCAGCGAACAGGAGCTCACGTGGCAGAGTTCGGGGCCGTACGCCGCGCGCCGTTCCGGGCTCGCCATGGCGCGCGCGCCCTTCCTAGCCCCCGCGTTGTCGCTGGGCCGGGCGCTGCGCAAGGGCGTTGTCATCGACTGCGCGAGGGGCGAGGGCGCTGGCCGCGCGGACACGTCGGACGACTGGCGGTGGCTGCGTCTCCATGTCATGTTATCCCGCGCCACGCGCGCGCGGAACACGCTGATCCCGCGGCCGCCCTCGCGCGAGTTTCTGGGGCGAGGGCCGCCGACGCCCCTGCGGGGGGCACTCGAGAAGTTCGACGAGATAGCGAAGAGGTCCAAGGCAGAGGCGGATCAGCTCGCGGCAGAGCGGGGCTTCGCGCTGCCATTCGCCCGAACGCGGCTTCGCCCCGCTCGAAACCCGCGGGTTTGTCCCAACGATTGAGTCTCGCGCGCCCATGGCTCGCGGGGTTGCCCCGGCGGCCTGGCCCGCGGGTTTGCCCCGGCGGCTGCGCGATGTGGCCATTTGAGAAAGCGCCCGCGCTGGCCGAGGTGGCGACGGCGCCGGGGAAGACCGACGCGCGCGCTCCTGCCAGGAGGAAGGAGAGGCGCACGAGGAGAACAGGCGGGGCGGATATGAGGAGGGGAGGAAGAGGATGCGAAGGAGGAGGAGGAGGAATAACAAAGGGCGAACACGAGGAACCGCACGAGGAGGATGGTGGAGGGAGAAGAGGGGGCGGAGGACGAGGAGGACGACGGGGAGAAGAAGAGAGGATAAAACGTGCCACGAGTAGGACGAGAATAGACAGAAGGAGGAGAAGGAGGAAAAGGAGCAGGGGGAGGAGAGGGAGCACAGGGCGGAAGGAAGGCCTCCGCCAGTCGAGGAAGAACAGGGCAAGGGACTAGCTAATTCGATTCTGGTGCGGGGTCGTGTCGGAGCAAGCGTTTTGTTTTTTGTTTAACCGATCGGCGCGTGCACTCGCGCCCCCTTTCCCCCCCTCTCATGGAGTAGATTTTGGCTGCTGTTGGGCGCCTGTTTCATGCAGGTGGGGTCTCCCCCATAGGGCGCCCTGCTGCAAACAGTCGCAGTGAGCAGAGGTCCAGAGCCAGACCCCCCCTGTCCCCCGTCTTTCCAGCGTCGAAACGCCGAGTGTTTTAAACAATAATATATATATATAAATCAAAAATATGTTTTTTATTCCCAACCATCCTGTGGTGTTGGGTCCTCGTTTTGAAGAGACGGTGCCCCGCGTCTCTCCTCCTCTCCTCCTCCTCCCCCTCCTCCTCCTCCTCCTCCTCCTCCTCCTCCTCCTCCTCCTCCTCCTCCTCCTCCTCCTCCTCCTCCCATCCCTGCCTCTGCCCCCCGCATGTTCGCTGTTTCGGCACACCCTTCACACGTTTCGCGGCCCCATAGGGAGCTCCACCGAAGGCCCAAGTGTCAGGGTCCGCATGCGGTTCCACCTCCATTTCGGCGCACCCCTCACACGTTTCGTGGCCCCATAGGGAGCTCCACCGAAGGCCCAAGTGTCAGGGTCCGCATGCGGTTCCACCTCCATTTCGGCGCACCCCTCACACGTTTCGTGGCCCCATAGGGAGCTCCACCGAAGGCCCAAGTGTCAGGGTGCGGTTCCACCTCCATTTCGGCGCACCCCTCACACGTTTCGTGGCCCCATAGGGAGCTCCACCGAAGGCCCAAGTGTCAGGGTCCGCATGCGGTTCCACCTCCATTTCGGCGCACCCCTCACACGTTTCGTGGCCCCATAGGGAGCTCCACCGAAGGCCCAAGTGTCAGGGTCCGCATGCGGTTCCACCTCCATTTTCGGCGCACCCCTCACACGTTTCGTGGCCCCATAGGGATCCGCATGCGGTTCCACCTCCATTTCGGCGCACCCTCACACGTTTCGTGGCCCCATAGGAGCTCCACCGAAGGCCCCAGTGGCAGGGTCCGCATGCGGTTCCACCTCCATTTCGGCGCACCCCTCACACGTTTCGTGGCCCCATAGGGAGCTCCACCGAAGGCCCAAGTGTCAGGGTCCGCATGCGGTTCCACCTCCATTTCGGCGCACCCCTCACACGTTTCGTGGCCCCATAGGGAGCTCCACCGAAGGCCCAAGTGTCAGGGTCCGCATGCGGTTCCACCTCCATTTCGGCGCACCCCTCACACGTTTCGTGGCCCCATAGGGAGCTCCACCGAAGGCCCAAGTGTCAGGGTCCGCATGCGGTTCCACCTCCATTTCGGCGCACCCCTCACACGCTTCGTGGCCCCATAGGGAGCTCCACCTGAGGCCCCAGTGGCAGGGTCCGCATGCAGTTCCACCTCCATTTCGGCGCACCCCTCACACGTTTCGTGGCCCCATAGGGAGCTCCGCCTAAGGCCTAAGTGGCAGGGTCCGCATGCAGTTCCACTTCCATTTCGGCGCACCCCTCACACGTTTCGTGGCGTCATAGGGAGCCCCGCCTAAGGCCTAAGTGGCACGGTCCGCATGCAGTTCCACCTCCATTTCGGCACACCCCTCACACGTTTCGTGGCCCCATAGAGAGCTCCGCCTAAGGCCCAAGTGGCAGGGTCCGCATGCAGTTCCACCTCCATTTCGGCGCACCCCTCACACGTTTCGTGGCCCCACAGGGTGCTCCACCGAAGGCCCCAGTGGCAGGGTCCGCATGCAGTTCCACCTCCATTTCGGCGCACCTCTCACACGCTTCGTGGCCCCATCGAGTGTTCCACCAACGACGATACTTACAACGGCGGCATTCGGAATTGCGTATGGTTGGGCCCTTCGCCAGGATAATATAATTACCCTGGCGACGTACCCAACCCCTGCGCGAAAGCGGGGCGCAGATAGTTTAGGATACTTTATAAGGGGGCGATGACGGAGCGAGGGTTACATATGTTTGCAGACGGAATTCGGGAGACTCGCAGGACACTGGCTACAGGAGAAGGGCTTGATAAAACTGATGATTTAAAATTCTTGAACACTCCTAGCCACTTCGAAAACGGGGATCACAGCAGGCCTCGAAAGCGGCGACAGGTTCACAGATCGCAGCCCCGCAGGGATGGCGAGGTCTCATTTGAATCTGCCCGTGGCCCTCACTGTGCTGGGCCCCCCAGCAGGCCTCGAAAATGGCGGCAGTTTCGCAGATCGCAGCCCCCCAGGGATGGCGAGGTCTAATTTGAATCCGCGCGTGGCCCTCACTGTGCTGGGCCCCCCAGCAGGCCTCGAAAATGGCGACAGTTTCGCAGATCGCAGCCCCCCAGGGATGGCGAGGTCTAATTTGAATCTGCGCGTGGCCCTCACTGTGCTGGGCCCCCCAGCAGGCCTCGAAAATGGCGACAGTTTCGCAGATCGCAGCCCCCCAGGGATGGCGAGGTCTAATTTGAATCCGCGCGTGGCCCTCACTGTGCTGGGCCCCCCAGCAGGCCTCGAAAATGGCGACAGTTTCGCAGATCGCAGCCCCCCAGGGATGGCGAGGTCTAATTTGAATCCGCGCGTGGCCCTCACTGTGCTGGGCCCCCCAGCAGGCCTCGAAAATGGTGACAGTTTCGCAGATCGCAGCCCCCCAGGGATGGCGAGGTCTAATTTGGATCCGCGCGTGGCCCTCGCTGTGCTGGGCCCCCCAGCAGGCCTCGAAAATGGCGACAGTTCCGCAGATCGCAGCCCCCCACGGACGGCGAGGTCTAATTTGAATCCGCGCGTGGCCCTCACTGTGCAAGGCCCCCCAGCAGGCCGGCCTCGAAAATGGCGCGACAGTTTCGCAGATCGCAGCCCCCCAGGGATGGCGAGGTCTAATTTGAATCCGCGCGTGGCCCTCACTGTGCTGGGCCCCCCAGCAGGCCTCGAAAATGGCGACAGTTTCGCAGATCGCAGCCCCCCAGGGACGGCGAGGTCTAATTTGAATCCGCGCGTGGCCCTCACTGTGCTGGCCCCCCAGCAGGGCTCGAAAGTGGCGACAGTTTCACAGATCGCAGCCCCCCAGGGATGGCGAGGTCTAATTTGAATCCGCCGCGATTACCCTCTATGCAGGACCCCCCAGCAGGCCTCGAAAGTGGCGACAGTTTCACAGATCGCAGCCCCCCAGGGATGGCGAGGTCTAATTTGAATCCGCCGCGATTACCCTCTATGCAGGACCCCCCAGCAGGCCTCGAAAGTGGCGACAGTTTCACAGATCGCAGCCCCCCAGGGATGGCGAGGTCTAATTTGAATCCGCCGCGATTACCCTCTATGCAGGACCCCCCAGCAGGCCTCGAAAGTGGCGACAGTTTCACAGATCGCAGCCCCCCAGGGATGGCGAGGTCTAATTTGAATCCGCCGCGATTACCCTCTATGCAGGACCCCCCAGCAGGCCTCGAAAGTGGCGACAGTTTCACAGATCGCAGCCCCCCAGGGATGGCGAGGTCTAATTTGAATCCGCCGCGATTACCCTCTATGCAGGACCCCCCAGCAGGCCTCGAAAGTGGCGACAGTTTCACAGATCGCAGCCCCCCGCAGGCAAGACAGGAAGAGGCAGGCAGGAGGCAGGAGGGGAGGCGGGAGGAGACGCGACCACACTGCTCTATTCAAAACGAATACCCAACCAAGGAGGGTTGGGAAAAACATAACGATAAAACAAACGCGCGCAAGCATGAACGCGCGCGCGCGAACGCCGCGCGCGCGTGCGCGCGAGCGCACG
>CAUYUJ010015405.1:70636-78136 GCA_963575745.1 Prorocentrum cordatum
GCACACGCACACGCACACGCACACGCACACGCACACGCACAGGCACACGCACACGCACACGCACACGCACACGCACGCACAGGCACGCACACGCACACGCACACGCACACGCACACGCACACGCACACGCACACACGCACACGCACACGCACACGCACACGCACACGCACACGCACACGCACACACACGCACACGCACACGCACACGCACACGCACACGCACACGCACACGCACACGCACACGCACACGCACACGCACACGCACACGCACACGCACACGCACACGCACACGCACACGCACACGCACACGCACACGCACACGCACACGCACACGCACACGCACACGCACACGCACACGCACACGCACACGCACACGCACACGCACACCACGCATACACACACCACGCACTCACACACCACACACACACACACACGTCAGGCCTCTTCCTCTACAGGAGAAGATTCACACATCGTCCAGCTGTAGTCTGGATACGATGTCTTGACCATGCTTGAAATTATATGCGGGGCGTTTGTTGCATTCTTTCGTCTTCCAACATTCCCTTGTACGAGGGCATGCCCGACCTAACTATAAGATCCAGTTCGGTTCGGGGGAGGTGCCCCTTAGCGTTCTTCATGCTTGTGGGATGTTTTTGTGCGTCCTGGGGAGGGTGCCCCGTGGATGTTTTGTGCGTCCTGGCTGGCCCAGGGTCTCATGTTTTCGAGTGGTGTTCTTCTGGCTTAGGTCCGGCAGTAGGGGCCGCGTCGTATCCGCGTACCTGTTCCACCCGGTTTCACGCAGTTTCAGGCGAGAGCCCAGCTTGAAAAAGGAAACGCCCTCCATCCGAATATAGCCGTTGCGCCACGTCGCGCTGTTTGCATGCGTCTTGCATGGAGTTTCTGGCGACAGCCCAGTTGCGTGAAAATGTACTGCCCCCAATCCGTGTAACTGGCGGGAGTTTCTCAATACGACTGCGCGCTGCGCTGAGACAGGACCCGCGTGATTGTGAAAACCACCGGCCCTCCGTCCACGTCATTGTTGGACACGTTTGAGACGAATTTGCGCGGCGCTCCGACCGCAGACGAGGGAACCACATGATGAAAGTGACCGCCCTCGCATCCGCGCCGCTGCTGGAAGCTTGCCAGGCGGATTGCGCGGGCTTCTAGGGTGATAGCCGGGTTCTGAGAACACACGGCCCTCCGTCCGTGCCTTCCGTGGCAGCGTTCAAAGCCGAGTGTGCGCGGGCGCTGCGGCGAGAGCCACCTTGTGAAAGCGACCGGCCCTCCACCCGTGGAATTGGAGCTGCTGAGCTTCGGGGTAGCTTACAGAAAATCTTTGCCGAACCGTCCAGCCCGGCCTGCGGCCTGCGGACACGTCCGGTGGCCAGGCGGAGGAGCTGCTGATGCAGAGGAAGGATGGTGGAAGGAGAAGGGCGAGCCGCGCTCGGCGCCGTCGCCCACCCCGGCCTTCCGCGCCCTCCGACGATGCCAAAACCGACGCCCACGGCGTCGCCGCAGACGACGCCGACGACGACGCCGACGGCGGCGGCGCCGCCGCCGACGACGACAGCGAACCGCCGCCCCCCCCCAAGGAGGGCCAGCGCGAGCTGGACACCGTGGCCGTGCAGGCCGCCGCGGTCGAGGAGGACGGCGACGACGAGTAGGCGAGCCGTGGGCGGCCGCGCCCCCCTCCGCGCGCCGCCCCGCGGCCTCCCCTCGGCGGAGCGCCCAAATTCTTGGCGAGGGAGCAGTGCAGAACGAGGCGGTCGGCAGTGGTGGGGCAAAGCTCGGCGCTGACCCTCGATGCCGACGCCGACGCCGACGCCGACGACCGACGACGACGACGCCGACGACGACGACGACCGCCGACGACCGACGACGACGACGACGACATCATTGACCCTGAGGCCTTGCAGCAAAGGCCTCGCCCTCGAGAGATCGAGGGAGTTGTTACCTGTCTCCTCCCCAGAGGGGAAGTGACAAGGAGAAGGCCTGCTCGGAAGGCGGCGGGACTCCCCAGAAGCCTGCGCGCCTCCCGCGAGGTGTCCTCCGTGTCTCCGGCGGGGGCGCAGGAGACGTTTTCTAGAGGGCCGGAGGGCTGCCGAGCCTCTTGAGGAGGCACGCCCCTTCGAAAAAGCCTCCTCATCCTCCTGCCCCCTTCGAAACAGCATCCTCCTCCTCCTCCTCCTCCTCCTCCTCCTCCTCCTAGACGTAAGAGTGACATTTCGCCGGAGTGACCTTGGGTGCGGGCCCAGTGGGGCCCCCCAATCGCCGAACGCGAGACGATAGTGACGTCTTGCGCGCCTGTGTTTGGTCCCCCCGCGGCCCTCAAAAAGCCGCGCACCAAAGGTCACTCTTACCAAGGGTCACTCCTGCGTGTAGCCGAGAGAGGCCGCAGCAGATTTCTTGGCGTCGCTCGGACGTGGGCATTTTTTCCCGGCGAGAGCCATCGAGGACCATCCTGGGCCCGGAAATGGGCACGGAGATGCCCGAGATGGGCACGGAAAGAATGGGCTCAATGCCCAACAGCAGTTCCTGTTCCTTTTGAACAGGACTCGCTGTCCGCGCCGCCGCGGCCTGTGTCCATTCGGGACTGAAGGCCGCCTGCCCAACAGCGGCCGCTGTTGGTTTGGGACAACATTTGTTGTTGGGCATTGTACCCATTTTTGTCCGTACCCATTTCGGGCGTCTAAAGCAGCAGATCTTGGCGTCGCTCGGACGTGTGCATTTTTTCTCGGCGAGAACCATCGAGGGCCATCCTGTACCACCGAGCATCAGAAACACGCGCGAAGCCAGCAAATGCACGGGAAGTGGACGTCCGAGTGACGGCAAGAGATCCGGGCCGGACGAAAGGGAGGGATTGGGAAAGGGGGGGGTCACGAAATCTACTGCAGGCAGCTGGTTACGGCCCCACCTTTTCAAACCCCCCCTTTGCTATCCCCCCCTTTCGCCCGGTCCGACAGATGGACCCTTGAAGGGGTCTGGGGTCCGATGGTGACCGAATTTAGGGGAACGAACAATGACATCAACAGGAGGTCCGCGCGGATGTCTCGGATCCGCGCCGAAGCCCTTTGGCGGCGCCTCCGGCGCCGCCCCCGGCACGCTCCGCGCGCCAGGGAACGGGGTCCAGCGCGGATCCGAGAAATCCGCGCGGACCTCCGAGTTTTTATGTTAATGTCATTCTTCGTTTTCCTAGAATTTGCCCTTGTCCACCCTACGTACCATTATGATGTTCCGACCTGCGTTAGGCGTGATTGAATCTCGCGCGCCAGAAAGGCATCCAAAAATTGCAGGGTTTTCACGTGTTGGGCCCTGGGAGGCGATGCTCGTTCGGCATTTCGCCAGCGTGTCGGACATGCATTGCTTCGATGTTGCTCTGGGTGTTCGGAATTATTTCTGGGATGTGGTCCTTAAGCATTTCTGGGATGTGGTCCTTACGTCTGATGGTGGCAACATAACCCTACCCTCGCCCATCAACGATTCGGGCGACTATGGGCGGCGGGGTTAGCGTTCGGAATTCGTCGAACGCGGAGTGGCATCCGAACCCTGACCCCACCTCCCATCGATTCAGGAGAATTTGCAGTGGAAGCCCATGCCAAGAAACATCCTGCTTGCCTCCAGGGTGCCCTGGGTTTCTTGGGTTTCGAGGGTTATGCTACGGAAAAGGTAACGTCCCCACACCAAAATCTATGGACGTTCTGGGGTCTCAGGGTTGGGCTTCTTGTGGAAGGTTTCTTGTGGTCGGGCCCTCCTGTACGGTTGGTGGGGGCAGGGTTCGGGTCTCACCAAAAACAACTTGCACACACAACACCTCGGAAGGTCTGGGGTTTCTCGGATCTGTGCCGGGCCATCCTGGCTGCGCCTATTTTGCCCCGCTCCGCGCGCAATGGGGGGGGGTCCCGCCCCGATCCAAGCATCCGCGCACGGCTTGTGTGCACCGTACCGCGTTGGCGTCTCCCGTGGCGTCGACGCTCCTCGACCCAGGAGTCGATGGTGCATGGGTGCTCGAGCCCTTGCTGAGGCCAAACACATGGATGTTCTGGAGGTGTTTGGAGGATTGTTGTGCCTTCACTCTTCCTTGCTTCCGACCGCCCAAGACTCACCAGTTTGAAACATATCCCTATCCCTATGTTTGATATCATCTTACCTCGATGCCGATCTTGATGATTCCCTCAGTTTCTGAGGGCCTGTCCCTAAGATTGTCCTCGCTTTTTGCTCGCCCATCTTAGGGATAGGGATCGGTTCGAGGCTGGTTAAAGACGGCTTCAAGACGGCTCAAGATGGGCAAGACGGCCTCGGCACGGCCCTGAGAGGGCCCGACGACGGCCCAAGAGAAGCTCCCAAGCCAGCCCCAAAGCGGCCCCAAGAGAGTTCGAAATGACCATGCAAGCCCCCAAGAGGGTTCCACAACGGCCTCCAAAGACGCCCAGGACCGCACCTCCAGCATGCTGCCGTCGAACAGGCTCAAATAGTGCCGAAAGACGGCTGGAGGTGGCTCGAATGTTTTTCAGTACTGGAGGCAAAGCCTCCCAAACTTGAGGCCTTGCCGGTGCGATTAGGAGGGGTTTCTAGCCTTCGTTGCATCGTGGTTTGGCCCCAGATGCGCCGCCAGAACTGGAGGGGGGTCTCCAAGCCTCCAGGTTGCTGCTGCTGCTGTTTTTCCTTATCCTCCTCTCATCCCCTCGTCCTCCTCTCCTTTACTACCACTACTACTCCTACTCCTACTCCTACTACTCCTCCTCCTCCTACTACTACTACTACTACTACTACTACTACTCCTGCTTCTACTACGACGACGCTACCTACTACTACTACTACTACTACTACTACTACTACTACTACTACTACTACTACTACTACTACTACTACTACTACTACTACTACTACTACTACTACTACTACTACTACTACTACTACTACTACTACTACTACTACTACTACTACTACTACTACTACTACTACTACTACTACTACTACTACTACTACTACTACTACTACTACTACTACTACTACTACTACTACTACTACTACTACTACTACTACTACGGCTATTATTACGAAAACTACCACGCCTGCGGAGCTCAACTTTATTGTATTGTGGCCCAAAAAGTGATTTACCCTGCCTGGCACAAATTACATGATCTTTGTGATTACCATCCATGATGTGACGACACTCGCTCGACAATTTCGCCAAGTGCTGGGCAGCGTAATACACAGCAGGCACAAACCAGGAGGAGATGGAGGAGGAGGAGGAGGAGGAGGAGGAGGAGGAGGAGGAGGAGGAGGAGGAGGAGGATAAGGAGGAGGAGTCGCGCCGCACTGGTCAGGCCAGATCGCCCACGTGACTTGCGGCGGACAAGCCTTGAGCAGCCGGCGCCGTTAGCAGACCTGTAGCGGTGGGCCACGGGCGGCTGCGTCAGAAAAGGATGCCTTCAGGAAGGGAATGCTGCGCAGGAGGCGAAAGAAGGAGGAAGAGGGAGTGTTAAGCAGGAGGAGCAGGAGGAGGGTGGAGACGGATGAGACTTAGGAGGACGAGTAGAGGGAGGAGAGGAGGAGGATTAGGAGGAGGAGGTGGAGGAGATCGCAGAGGAAGGAGGAGGTGACCCCGAGGAGGAGGAGGAGGATGAGCCGGAGGAATGCGACAAATACAATCTAGGAGCTTACAAAACGCTTGGACGGCATGCCAGGCCTCAGCATCGCAGACCTACATTAAAACAAGGTGTTTCAACATTTTAAGTGGAACAACATGGAACAACCGCTCGAGTGATACACAACAGCCTAGTTCAATTATTGCAATGCCTATGACGTAGAGTTGGTGGTTATTCTAGTGGTTGTGTCAGCGATTGTGCTGGCAATCGAGCTGATGGATGTGCCGGTGGTGGTTGTGATGGTGGTTCTGCACCAGCACAACCACCAGCATTACCACCAGCACAATCATGACCAGCACAGCCACCATCAGCACAGCCACCATCAGCACAGCCACCACCCGCACAACCACCAGCACAACCACCATCACAACCACCACCACAACCACCAGGACGACCACTGCCAGCACAACAACCACCACAAACCACCACCATCACAACCACAAGCACAACGGCCAGCACTACCACCAGCGCAACCACCAGCACACCCACCACTAGCACAACGACCAGCTTAACCACCACCACAACCACCACTACAACCACCAACAGATCAGCACAATCACAAGCACGAGCACAACCGCCAGCACAATCACCAGCACAACGACCACCGTTACAGCCGCCAGCGCAGCCGCCAACACAACCAAAAAGGCAACCACCACCAGCACAACAACCATGAGCACAACCACCAGCACAACCACCAGAACTACCACCAGAACAATCACCATCACAACCATCAGTACAACCGCCACCGCGACCACTAGCACAGCTACCAGCACAACCATCAGCACACCCACCAGCACAACCACCAGCAGATCTATCAGCTCAACAACATGCAACACCACCACAAGCACAACCACCAGCACAACCGCCAGTAGAACCACCAGCACCACCACCAGCACAATCACCACCATCACAACCGCCAGCACAATCACCATCGCAACCACAAGCTGCACAATCACGAGCTCAACCACCAGCACTACCGCCACCAACACCATCAGCAGCGCAACCAGCAGCACAACCACCACCTGCATAACCACCACCAGCACAAGTATCAGCACAACAACCAGCGCAGTCACCAGCCAGGGCTGCGACTCAAAGCTGTTCTTCTATTTTTTTGTTCAAGCTTTTTCGTTTTTCCCGGAAAGGGCTCGGGCCCAGGGTTCTCTTTTAGTGTGATAATGTATCCCCCAGTCCCAAGTTCGAAGAGGGCCGTAGGATTTGTTCTCGCATATATAACGACGTCGAGGAGGGCCAGCGGATTACAATTTGAGGATGTCCCAAGCGAAACGCTGGTGTTTGAAATTCCGATCGATAAAACACAGGGTGAAGTGAGCATGTGCGTTTGGTGCGGATGTCGAGCGAAACGCTTGTTTTGCATAATTTGTTGAGGATGTTTAGATTGAAACGTTTGCTTTGTGCTATAGATCCTTCCTCTCGTGGGGACCAGAATTCAGAGGATGTCTGAGGTGAAATGCTGGTTTTCACGTGCCCAGGTCTGAAGGATGTCTCGAGAGAGACGCTTGGTTTCACGCCTCCAGGTCGTCCAGGCAGATGTCTAGCACCAGGATTTGTTGGGGATGTCTCGAGCGAGACGCTTGCTTTTTATGCGTCCAGGTCGTCTAGGCAGATGTCTAGCATGAGGATGTGTTGATGATGTCTCGAGAGAGACGCTTGTTTTCGCGTGTCCAGGTCGCCCAGGTGGATGTCTAGCATGACGATGTGTTGAGGATGTGTTGAGCGAAACGCTTGTTTCCACGTGTCCAGGTCGCCCAAGCGGATGTTTAAAATGAGGATTTGTTGAGGATGTCTCGATCGAGACGCTTGTGTTCACGTGTCCAGGTCACCCAGGCGGGGGTCTA
>CAUYUJ010015405.1:83136-125529 GCA_963575745.1 Prorocentrum cordatum
CGATGCGAGCAAGCCCGCCGCAGGCACTGATTTGCATGCTCTGACAAGTTCAGCGCGGGGGGGATCGCTGGTGGGCCACCCGGAACGAATGCAAAAACAGCCTGCCGCAGGTGCCGAAGTTTTGGCGTGTTCAGTGAACGTAGTTTGGGTCGCGGGTGGGTCGCGGTTTGGGTCGCAGGTTCTCCACCTGGAACGAATGCCAAAGAAACCCGCCGCAGGCGCCGAAGTTTTGGCTTGTTCAGTGAACGTAGTTTGGGTCGCGGCTGGGTCGCGGGCTCTCCACCTCCACGTGGAAGGAATTCCACAACAGCCCGCCTCAGGAGCCGGAAATTTTGATTTGTACATTGCACGCAGTTTGGGTCGCGTGTGGGTCGCACTATACTTGGAACGAATGCAAATGAAACCCGCCGCGGGTGGGTCGCGGGTGGGTCGCGGTGGGTGTCGCGGGCGCGGTTTGGGTCCCGGGTGGGTCGCAAGTTCCCCACATGGAACGAACGCAAAAGAAACCCGCCGCAGGCGCCGAACATTTTGGGTTCCTCGCGGGGTGGGTCGCGGGTGGGTCGCGGGCGGGTCGCGGGTGGGTCGCGGGTGGGTCGCGGGTGGGTCGCGGGGTGGGTCGCGGGTGGGTCGCGGGTGGGTCGCCGGTGGGTCGCGGGTGGGTCGCCGGGGGGGTCTCGGGGTGGGTCGCGGGCGGGTCGCGGGGTGGGTCGCGGTGGGTCGCGGGTGGGTCGCGGGTGGGTCGCGGGTTGGGTCTCGGGTGGGTCGCGGGTCGGGTCGGGGGAGGGTCGCGGGTGGGTCGCGGGGAGGGTCGCGGGTGGGTCGTGGGGAGGGTGGCGGGTGGGATGACGACAACAACAACAGACAACAAACAACAAACAACAACAATAATCCGCATCGCGCAATTCCATTTCAGCCACGAGCCCAGGGACACTGAATGACCGTTCGGTTCAGCCCCCCCATTTTGATGTTTATTCTCTTGCACAGGGTGTCTAGAGCTCCGACCACTTTATTTCGGCACCGCACCCCCCCCCTCTTCATCATCATCATCATCATCATCATCATCATCATCATCATCATCATCATCATCATCATCATCATCATCACCACACCCTCACCATCATCACCATCTTAATCACCATAATCATCATCATCATCATCATCATCATCATCATCATCATCATCATCATCATCATCATCATCATCATCATCATCATCATCATCATCATCATCATCATCATCATGCGCCCCCTCCGTCTCAGCGCCCTCCCGCGGCTCCAGCGCCCGCCCAGTGCCCCCTCCGCCCCGACCACTTTATTTCGGCACCGCACCCCCCCCCCGCTCCGCCCCCTCCCCCGCGCCGTCTCAGCGCCCCCCCGCGGCTCCAGCGCCCGCCCAGTGCCCCCTCCGCCTCGACCACTTTATTTCGGCACCGCACCCCCCCCCCGCTCCGCCCCCTCCCCCGCGCCGTCTCAGCGCCCCCCCGCGGCTCCAGCGCCCGCCCAGTGCCTCCTCCGCCCCGACCACTTTATTTCGGCACCGCACCCCCCCTCCCCGCTCCGCCCCCTCCCCCGCGCCGTCTCAGCGCCCCCGCGCGGCTCCAGCGCCCGCCCAGTGCCCCCTCCGCCACGACCACTTTATTTCGGCACCGCACCCCCCCTCCCCGCTCCGCCCCCTCCCCCGCGCCGTCTCAGCGCCCCCGCGCGGCTCCAGCGCCCGCCCAGTGCCCCCTCCGCCCCGACCACTTTATTTCGGCACCGCACCCCCCCCGCTCCGCCCCCTCCCCCGCGCCGTCTCAGCGCCCCCCCGCGGCTCCAGCGCCCGCCCAGTGCCCCCTCCGCCCCGACCACTTTATTTCGGCACCGCACCGCACCCCCCCCCCCGCTCCGCCCCCTCCCCCGCGCCGTCTCAGCGTCCCCCCGCGGCTCCAGCGCCCGCCCAGTGCCCCCTCCGCCCCGACCACTTTATCTCGGCACCGCACCCCTCCCCCTCCGCCCCCTCCCCCGCGCCGTCTCAGCGCCCCCCCGCGGCTCTAGCGCCCGCCCAGTGCCCCCTCCGCCCCCCTCCCCCGCGCCGTCTCAGCGCCCCACCGCGGCTCCAGCGCCCGCCCAGTGCCCCCTCCGCTTCGACCACTTTATTTCGGCACCGCACCCCCCCCCGCTCCGCCCCCTCCCCCGCGCCGTCTCAGCGCCCCCCCGCGGCTCCAGCGCCCGCCCAGTGCCTCCTCCGCCCCGGCCACTTTATTTCGGCACCGCACCCCCCCTCCCCGCTCCGCCCCCTCCCCCGCGCCGTCTCAGCGCCCCCGCGCGGCTCCAGCGCCCGCCCAGTGCCGCCTCCTCCCCGACCACCTTCACTTCGGCAGCCGCAGCCACCCCTCCCCCGTCTCCACCCCCCTCCCCCGCGCGCCGTCTCAGCGCCCCCGCGCGGCTCCAGCGCCCGCCCAGTGCCCCCTCCGCCCCGACCACTTTATTTCGGCACCGCGCCCCCCCCCCCGCTCCGCCCCCTCACCCGCGCCGTCTCAGCGCCCCCGCGCGGCTCAGCGCCCCCCCGCGGCTCGCACCCAGCGCCCGCCCAGTGCCCCCCCGCCCCGACCAATTTATTTCGTGCAACCGGCGCCCCCCCCCCGCTCCGCCCCCTCACCCGCGCCGTCTAAGCCTCCCCCGCGCGGCTGCCTGCGCTCGCCCAGTGCCCCCTCCGCCCCGAACCCACTTTATTGAAACACGCATGGTGCAAACCGCAAGCAGCACCGCAGCCGCCCCCTCCCCCGCGCCGTCCTCAGCGCCCCCCGCGGCTGCCAGCGCCCGCCAGCGCCCCCCCCCCGACCGTTTTATTCGGCACCGCACCCCCCCCCGCTCCGCCCCCTCCCCCGCGCCGTCTCAGCGCCCTCCCGCGGCTCCAGCGCCCGCCCAGTGCCCCCTCCGCCTCGACCACTTCATTTCGGCACCGCACCCCCTCTCCCCGCTCCGCCCCCTCCCCCGCGCCGTCTCAGCGCTCCCCCGCGGCTCCGGCGCCCGCCCAGCGCCCCCTCCGCCCCTACCATTTTATTTCGGCACCGCACCCCCCTCCCCGCTCCGCCCCCTCCCCCGCGCCGTCTCAGCGCCCCCCCGCGGCTCCATCGCCCGCCCCAGTGCCCCTCCCCCCGCCACTTTATTTCGGCACCGCACCCTCCCTCCCCGCTCCGCCCCCTCCCCAGCGCCGTCTCAGCGCCGCCCCGCGGCTCCAGCGCCCGCCCAGTGCCCCCTCCGCCCCGACCGCTTTATTTCGGCACCGCACCCCCCCCCCCCGCTCCGCCCCCTCCCCCGCGCCGTCTCATCGCCCCCCCGCGGCTCCAGCGCCCGCCCAGTGCCCCCTCCGCCCCGACCACTTTATTTCGGCACCGCACCCCCTCCCCCGCTCCGCCCCCTCCCCCGCGCCGTCTCAGCGCCCCCCCCGCGGCTCCAGCGCCCGCCCAGTGCCCCCTCCGCCCCGACCATTTTATTTCGGCACCGCACCCCCCCCCTCCCCGCTCCGCCTCCTCCCCCGCGCCGTCTCAGCGCCCCCCCGCGGTTCCAGCGCCCGCCCAGTGCCCCCTCCGCCCCGACCACTTTATTTCGGCACCGCCCCCCCCCCCCCCCCCCGCCCGCCGCCTCCCCCGCGCCGTCTGAGCGCTCCCCCGCGGCTCGAGCGCCCGCCCAGTGCCCCCTCCGCCCCGACAACCCCCCCCCATCCTCCGCCCCCTCCCCCACACGTCTCAGCGCCCCCCACGGCTCCAGCGCTCGCCCAGCGCCCCCTCCGCCCCGCCCACTTTATTTCGGCACCGCAGCCCCTCCCTGCTCCGCCCCTTCCCGGACACCGTCTCAGCGCCCCCACGGTTCCAGCGCCCGTCCAGTGCCCCGCGGCCCCAGTGCCCGGCCAATGTCTTTCCTGCCCCGGTGCGCCCCTTTCGCCCCTTCCCCCCAGTGTTCCCCGCGGCCTCAGCGGGGCCTTCTCCGTATGGTTTCCTTCCGCCCCGCCCATCTTCTTTCCGCCCTCGCGAAGTAACACACGAGCGCCACAAAACGCTTAGGACATCGGGGATCCGGGTCATTACGAAATTGCAATTCTGGTTGCAGCAGCAACAAGAAACTGGGGATCCGGGACATTACGAAATTACATTCCTGCTTGCATCAGCAAGTGCACAGACCCTCTACATCTCAGGGCTGTACCCAGAATTCTCTTCGGATTTCGGCGCGGCACCGGCGCGGTGCCCGCCCGTCCTCCCCCCCCCGCTCCTCGCTGGCGCCGACAATTCGGCGATGCGTTGTAGTCAGGAGGAACAGGAGGGACGAGGGAGGGAGGAGGGAGGAAGGGAAGAAGGAGGAGGGAGGATGAAGGAGGGGGGAACGAGGAGGCCAGACGGATGAGGACGAGGGCGGAGGGAAACGGGAGGAGAAGGAGGAGGAAGAAGAATAGGAAAAAGGAGGGGGAGGAGAAGGAGGGGGAGGAGGAGGAGGAGAGGGACCGGGGAAGTGGAGGGAGGAGGTCCTCCTCCCCCTTCCTTTTTGTGCAAGAGCCATGGCACACGTGCCACTTGTATCAGAGTGAGGGGGGCCGAACCATCATTCATTGTCCCTGGGTGCGTGGCTGAATATGGAATTCGTGGTGTGAGCTCTGCTTGTTGTTGTTGAATTCTCATTCTTGACGAATAATTATTGTTGATCCCCCCCCACCGGTGCACATTGATTTTTTTCGATTGAAGTGCCACCCCCGGGGTTCGCACCTTGTTTTTTCTCAAGGAAAGTCTTCCTGCTCAAACTGTGCCCGTGCCCCCTGGGCTACGACAACAACGGCTCCCGCCTGAGACTTCCTTGATTTTTACTCAGGACCCCCGCTCCCGCCTGAGACTTCCGCGCAATTTACTCAGGAAAGGCGCTCCCGTTTGAGACTTCCTCGCAATGTAATCAAGACCCCCGCTCCCGCCTGAGACTTCCGTGCAATTTACGTGGGAACGGCGCTCCCGCTGAGACTTCTTCGAATTTTACTCAGGACCCCCGCTCCTGCTTGACATTTCCGCGCAATTGACTCAGGAACGGCGCTCCCGCCTGAGACTTCCTCGCAATTTAGTGAGGACCCCCGCTCCCGCCTGAGACTTCCGTGCAATTTGCTCAGGAACGGCGCTCCCGCTTGAGACTTCCTCGCAACTTAGTCAGGGCCCCCGCTCCCGCCCGAGATTTCCTCACAATGTATTCAGGACTGCGCTCTCGCGTGCGACGTCCTCACAAATTATTCTGGAATTGCGTTTCGGCGCTCAGGAACCACGCGCGCGCCAAGGACGCCTTCACAACGTGGTATCTTCCCTCTTCCTTCGTCCTTCCCCCTCCCCTTCCTCCCACTCTCCCTCGTTCTTCCCCTCCTCCTCTTGCAGGGCCCGCGCCAATTCCAATGGCGGGCAGAGAGATGTACGCCCCCGAAGGATTGTCCGCCCGTTCCGGTTTGCCCGTACGTCTAAGCCCGCCGGCCCCAGCAAAGAGAAATAATCCCCCCGAAAGGGGTGTGATCGAAGACGAAGAGGGCGGGTTTCGAGGGTGTAGGGTATACGTGTTGAATGACTCGCGGGCAAGTAAGAGCGTACAGCCTCAAAATGGTTGTTGTTGTTGTTGTTGTTGTTGTTGTTGTTGTTGTTGTTCGTTGTCGTCGTCCCACCCGCGGCCCATCCGTGACCCACCCCGCGACCCACCCCGCGACCCAACTCGCGACCCACCTTGCGACCCACCCGCGACCCAACTCGCGACCCACCCGCGAAACACCCAGCGACCCACTCGCGACACACCCGCGACCCACCCTAACCCCGTGACCCGCCCGCGACCCACCCGCGACCCACCCACCGACCCGCCCGCGACTCACCCACCGACCCACCTTCAATGGAGGAATAGCCACCCAGACCCGACAACTCATTTTTACTAAAACGGCCCTGGGCGTTGACTAAACAGCCCTGACCCGTTCGATCCATTCCTTGTGTGCGTTTACTAAATGGCTCCGCTTGTCGGGGTGATTTTTTGGGGGTGAATTATCTTCTGTTCGCAGTGAGTTGTCCACTCCAGCGCTCGCGCAAACATCACCCTCACCCACCCGCAACTTGGTTTGCAAACCTCATGCGGCGGCGATTGCGATGAGTGCTGGGCGCTGGCTGGTGCATCGCTGCGGCCGCGCCAGCCCGCGCGTGCGCGCGCGCAGCGGCCAGGTAGTTTGGCGCGACCGACGAGGCCGCTGTGGTGCTGACCGCTCGGCACACCCCAGCGGGCACATGAGTGCGAGTCGGCGGCTTGGGCGGGCGCGGTACCACGGCAACGCCGACAGTTGTAGACACGATGGAGATGATAGTGGCGATGCGGGTGACGACAAATGTAGACACGATGATGATGATAGTGGCGATAACGGCGCCGATGCCGATCACGCCAGCGACGATGACGGCGTCTTCGCGTTGGTGATGCAGGTTTTGGAAGGAATTCGCAATGCGCGCGCGGCAGACGCGCGAGAGTGGCTGGCATGGTATAGTTTGACACGGATCGTGCCACTCCAGCGCGCGTGCATGGGCGTCCGGACGATTTCGACATGCGCGCGCGCGAAGCCCGCTTGGTAGCATTTTATGACAATTTCGCAAGAACGCGCGCACGAATTCGCACGAGCGCGCGTGCACATTTTTTTTGAACATCAGCGTTGCGAAAACGTTTGGTTTTGTATGTTTTTTGGGCAGTCGGTTTAGAAACCCGTCCGAAACCAAAGGTCTCTGAATGATTTTGGCATGTGCGCGCGACGACGACGCGCGCGTGTGCAACTCGGCACATTTTATGTAACGGATTCTCGCGACGGCACGCGCGCAGGGGCGTGCGAACGATTTCGACACGCGCGCGCGAAGCCCGTTTGGTAACATTTTACTGACAGTTCGGACAACGCATGGTTTTTGTAAGAATTCGCAAGCTCGCACCTTTTTGTTGAACATCCGTGTTGCGACACCTTTTGTTTTTGCATGTTTTTTTTCGACATTCGATGATGCATTCCTTCTGCGACCGACGGTTTCTGAGGGATTCCGGCATGCGCGCGCGACGACGCGCGCGTGTGCAATTCTGTACAGTTGTTGCAAGGGTTTCTCGCGACGGCACGGGCGCAAGGGCGTTCGAACGATTTCGACATGCGCGCGCGCGACGCCCGTTTGGTAGTAGTTTCTCCTTTTTGTGGTATGCCATATTTGTATATATTTATTTATTTATATATATATATATATATATACAACTACATAATCAACGACACACATGCTTTTGTGTAAAAGCCCGCAAAAGCGCGCGCACGTTTTTTTTACACATGCGTATATACATATATGTATTTATATATATATATATATATACATATATATATATATATATATATATGTGTGTGTATTGGGGCACGTGAGTTAGGACTCACTTTAGAGAAGGAGGTTGTTGACGGATTTCGCAAGGCGCGCGCGACGACGCGCGAATGTACACTTCGTCACATGGTTGGTATGGGATTCTGGAAAATTTGTGACTTTCCATAAACGGGTGCGCGCATATTCGTTGCTTGCAGGGGATGGCGTGGGGGGGCGGTACTGGCCTGGCTGGGATAGTATGGATTCGACATTTGGTCCGAACCCCATGTGTTTCACATCGGTTCCCAGGGGGTGGATCAGTCCGGGGGAGGGGGAGGGTGGTAGAACGTATGTTTTACAAAAAGAGAATTTCAGCCCTTTACACCCGCGACCCACCCGCGACCCAACAACAGCCCACCCGCGACCCACCCACGACCTTCCCGCGACCCACCTCGCGGCCCACTCGCGGCCCACCCGCGACCTACCCATATAGGTTTAACGAAAAATCGGCGCCTGCGGCGGGCTCGTTGTACAATGTGTGTAACGTTGGCGCTTGCGGCGGGCTTCTCCAGAGTTTCGCAAACTGCCGACGTCCCCACCGCCCCCTCACTCTTATCCGCATCAGCTGGGTACTACGTATATAGGTGTGTATATGTATATGTACATGTTCATGTACATGTACATGTATATGTATATGTACATGTATATGTATATGTATATGTATATGTATATGTACATGTATATGTATATGTGTATGAAAATGTTTATGTATATGTATATGTATATGTATATGAAAATGTTTATGTATATGTATATGTATATGTATATGTATATGTATATGTATATGTATATGTATATGTATATGTATATGTATATGTATAGGTATATGTGTATATTTGTATATATATATATATATATATATGTGCACGTGCGTCAAAGTTGCCTGTCGATGCGCTGCGTCGTCTTTCACTGCGCTGCTCTGGCTCTGTTCCGTCAGCTTGCGCGGCATATCCTTGCTCTGTGTTGGTCCGCGTCGCCCTGTCTTGCTTTGAGTTTTGTGTTGCGCTGTGCAGGCTTTGTATTGCACTGCGCAGACTTTGCACTGTAACCACTGCGCTGCGTTGCCAAGCGTTGGCTTTGCATGTCGGCGCTCCCCTCAGCGCTGTCATGCCCTGCGTGGTTCTTCATTGCTTCCGGACTGGGGTCGCGGTGGGAGGTCCCTGGAAGTCCCTGGAAGCCTTTGGTGGCTTCAGGAAGCCTCTGGAGGCCCGAGAAGGGCCCGACGGGGGGCAAGCGGCGGGCGGCGGCGGCTGCTGGGGGGGCTGCTGCTGCTGGGCCAGCCCGCGGGGCCACCGCGGGCGGGCGCGCGCGGACACGGGGCCCCGCGTGGTTCGCGGCCCCGCGGGCCGCCTCCGGGCGGGGGGCGCCGAGGCCAGGGCCATTGAGTGGCCGCGCTGGCCTGGCCAGCGGCGGCGGGAGGAGAACGCAGCCTGCAGGTAGATGCTGCCGTGCCCTGCATGGCTCTCCACGGTTCCCTGGCAAGGGTCGCGGTGGAGGGTCGAGAACTTTCGTTTTTTTATCACGTCCATGTTGGCTGCGGGGCCGAGGGCGCCGCACGTGGCGCAGCGAACATCCCAGGCAGCCATTTAACGAATTCTCGAATTCGGTTGGGCGGATTAAAAAAAACTTGAAGTCAAAAATGGCTGCGACGAAATCATTATCCTGTTCTCCTCCTCCTCCTCCTCCTCTTCCGTAGCCATTTTGGCTCAAGGTTTTGAGTTCCTCAGCGGAACAAGTGGATACCGCTAGTCCGCGGCAGTGCCAAGGCTTCGCGCCTGACAGCTTTTGCCAGTACTGCACGGGCTTCTGGCAGCCCGTTCTCGTGTGCTCCTAACGGAGCCAGTTGCTACGGCGCCGCGATGGTCCCCGCCCCGTGGCATTTCCCCGACGACGCGGAAGACACTTGGACGAGGCAGCCCTGGGTCCGTGTGCCGCCTGGGGGTGCCAAGGCTGGGCACACGCGTGGTGCTCGCTTGTACACTGTGTGCGCTTGTGGCCATTGGACGTGGAATGACCTCCTGGCCAAGCGGCGCAACCTCTGTGTCGGATGTCAGTCCCAGTGTCACCCTCCCAGCCCCTCTGGCGTCGGCGGCCAGATGCTGTCGTACGCAGGCGCCGATGAATCAGGATGGGGTGATGGTGGCGGCAAGTCCAAGGGGCGCCGGCGCAAAGGTGCGCAGGCGCTGCAGCAGCAGAATGGGACCTCTGAAGCCATCCCTCCTCGAGCTCTTGCGGCTGTCAAGGAAGCTGCCTCGCACCTTGCGCCTGAAATGGCACAGAAGTTGCTCTCCCAGTTCGTGCCCGAGCCGCCGCCCCAGCCCCGGGCGACGCCTCAGGCCGAGTGGCAGCGAGCCTCGCAGGCCAAGAAGGCCTCCCAGGAGAAGCTCGACAAGGCCCTGGCCCGCCGTGCGGTACTCGACAACCAGGCCAGTGACCTCGACAAGCTCCCGGACGATCTCATGGCCAAGGACATGGAGAACGCTGATACTCTTGAGCGAGCCACTCGTACGTCGGCCGTCGGTGTGCTTAAGGATGTTGAGCCTACTCCCGTCAAGAATGTCATTTCCCTCGATGACCTTTTCAAGGGCTCAGCTGAGGAGATCAAGCTCGATTTTGGGGAGGAGCTGGGCGTCTCGGGGCCGGCTTTCTCGGCTGAGGACCGCGAGGGCTTTGAACAGTTCAAGGTTGAGCAGTCGCAGCAGGTCAAGTCCCTCCTGCATGAGGCGCTCAAGAGCGTTAAGTCCCAATGCAAGGAGCACCAGCAGGAGTGCCAGAAGCGCATGGGTGAGCTGCGTAAGAAGCGCAAGACTATGGATGGGCCAGTTGGCGCTGCAGCTCCACCAGTTGCGGCTAGCCAGGGTGCAGCTTCATCCCAGGTGCCTGCGGCTGAGGAGGCGAAGGCTGTGCCCATCGGTGCTGCCACCTCAGCCGAGCCGACCGACAAGGAGAAGGGGATCGCGAAGGCGCACTCTGACACCATCGCACGGGCCAAGGCGGCTGCGGCTCGGGCCAAGGTTGAGGCTCGAGAGCCCAGCTCCTAGCTCTGCTAAAGGTGGTCATGGGTGTGACAGCGCATCTACCTGCAGTTCGGCTTCTGGTACCATCTCAAGATCGGCCTCTTCTGTTTCTTTCTCTTCGGCACCGTCCGCTTCGACGGCTGGCGGCTCTTTACCCTCGCCCCCGCTTGTGGCGACCTCTTCTGGTGATTCCTTGTCTTCTCCGATTTCGTGCGTTGGGCGCTCACTCGCCGTGCCTGCGAAGGCGATGGCCCCGCGGGCGGCGCCTGCTGCAGGTTGGCTCAGCCAAGACCTCAGCACGGCATCCCGCGGCGCGTGTCTTGCTGGAGGCGCGGCAGACGACGCCACATGTGCTCGCTGTGCGGGTTCCTCTTTAGTGGCGGCATCTGCTGGAGCCTGTGCGGCTTCTACCGAGGCCATCGTCGCCACTGGTGGATCTCCTGTATGTGCTGGTGGGAATCCTGATTCGCCAGGTGCATTCGTTGCGGGGCCGACCGCGCCAGCTATGACTGCGGGGTTGGAGCAATCTACTTGTGGTGAACCCAGCGGGTCGGACGGCGACCAAGTTTTGCAAGTCGATGATGAGGGTCTTGGCTCTGGGCCCAATCCAGACAGCGGCTGCGACACCGCCCCTCGGCGATCTTTATCCATTGTCTATTCTAACATCAGCGTGTGGGGCCCCGCTGCGTGCAGGTGGGTTGCTGGGTGCTCGGCGGATATCATCATTTTCGTTGAGCACAGGATGCGCGGCTCCAAGTTCCAGGCGATGGTCAAGAAGCTACATGAGCTGGGCTGGAAAGTTGTGGCGCAGGCTGCTGAGCCCACGCCTGCTGGTGATGCATCGTCAGGTGTCCTTGTGGCTGCCCGCTCTCATCTTGGGCTCTCGCAGCTGACTTGTGAGGCGGGTGAATGGACTACCGCTGGCACGGCTCGGCGGCTACTGTGCACTCTGAGGCTTCGGAAGGTTTCCCTGACCATCGCCCCTGTCTACCTGGTCACGGGGGGTGAGCTCAACGGCCAGAACCTCGAGCTGCTGGCAGACCTCGGCGCCCATCTGAGCGCGGCAGGTGTTCCCGCCCTCGTGGTGGGTGACTGGCAGGTTGACCAGAGTGTTCTCGAGGAGTCAGGTTGGCTGGAGCCCCTCGGCCTCGTCCCTGTGCCTATGCCTGGCGTTTCGGTTGCGTGCTCTGGAGTCACCACCAGTCGGGTCGATTACGCTTTAGTCTCCGCTTGCTTGTCTAGTGCCGTCCAGTTTAGGTCGCTCATTCCGGTGCCTTGGGGCGCGCATGCTGCTTTAGGGTTTTTGGTCTCGGCGTCTCCCAGGGCCATCAAGGTTTGGAAGGCCATGCGACCTAAACCTCTGCCTGTCAAAGGCGTTGTTGCCCCTGTGGAAGCCTGGCCGCACTTCTTGGCGCGGGCTCAGCTGCTGCAACGTAAGCGGCCAGGCTTCTTCGCAGCCAACTATGCTGCTGCCAGTCTCCTTAAGCTTGAGCATGACAACATTCAGGTCTCCCTCGATTTAGGGGCCCAGCTGTCTACTTGGATGGTTGCTCTTGAGCTGAAGTTTTTTTTCAAGCTTGGCTTGGCTCAGGACCAGGTTTTCCAGTATATTGGTCGTTGCCAGGAGCCCAGGTTACGTTGGGTGCCCCTCATGGCCGCCCAGGTTGAGGGGCCCTGCCAGGCTGATCGTGACGCCCGTTTCTGGCAGGCCGCCATTGTCAAGCTTAAGCTGTTGCTCAAGCTCGTCCCTCAGGACTCCATTGATGACATCCCGCCGCAGCTTCGCCGAAAACATGCTGCTCAATTTCGTGCCACTCTGGCTTGGCTTTCTCAGCAGGTGCCCCCCTCCCCGTCGGATCCTTCTGATGCTGGCCAGCGTGGCGCCTTTAACTTGTGGGGGGCTCGGTTTCAGCAGATTCCCGATATACCTTTTGATGGGCTGCATGACTTGTTATCCGAACTTCAGGCTCAGAAGGCCTCGTGGAAGGCTTGGCTCCAGGGCGCGCTCCTCAGGTCTGCGGGGCCGGCCCACCGTTTGCTTGAGCCCCCCCGTGGACCCCCTGCCGGCCAGAAAGATCGGTGAGGATGGACCCTGCTCTGCCCTGGATCAGCTTTTAGATTTTGAAGCAGCCGCTTGGGCGGCCATTTGGCAACAGCACGATAAGGCTGAAGCGAGGGTTGCGTTGGCTGCCCTGCGTGAGCGTGCTCGGTCGTCCCCGCGTTTGCCACCCATCGACCTTCACTCCCTCGATCGTGCGCTCAAGTCGATGCCTGACTCCAGGGGTCAGGGTTCGGATTTTATTGAGCCGCTTTGAATTAAGGAGGCTAGCGAAGAGGCCAAGACCCACCTAATACAGCTACTCGAGTCCATTGAGGAGCAGTGCACTTTGCCTTTCCAGCAGCTGTTTGCGCTGGTCGCCCTTATCCCGAAGCCTGACGGGGGGAAACGGCCCATTGCGCTGCTCGGCTTTGTTTACACTATCCTTTTGCGCATCAGGAAGCCATTCATCGCGGCCTGGGACCGTGACTCGCACGGGCCCTGGGACCAGACCGTTGGTTCGGCTGATGCTGCTGGTTGGCTCGACGAGCTTGAAACGGAACTCGCCCTCCACAGCGGTTTTCAAGTCGGGGGCCTTTTGCTTGACATGAAGAAGTACTATGACCAAGTCTGTCTTCCGGACTTGGTGGAAGCCGCTTGCCAATTAGATTGCCCACTCCGTCTGTTGGCCCTGGCCATTGACCTGTACTTGGGGGTTTGGCATTTGTCTTTAGAGGGAGCTCTTCACCCTGGGATCCTGGCTCATGGGGGTATGTTGGCTGGCTGTGGCCAGGCCACCTCCCTCGCTCGTGCCCATCTGTACCAACCTCTTACAGGAGCCAATGGATCAGTTGGTGGTCTGCGGCTGCGGGAGTGGGTGGATGACATCTCAGCTCGCCTTTTTGGCGCGCATTCCTCCATCTCTGCCACCTTCCCCATCCTGCTGCGTGCCCTCCTCACTGGCCTCAGGAGGTGTCGCTGTCAGTTGTCCCTGGATAAGTCCCATCTGCTGGCGTCTTCGCCTGGCCTTCGGGCTGAGCTGTCCAGGATCGCTGTCCGTGAGGGCTGCGAGTTCTCGATGGCTCTGGCTGCCGGGGACTTAGGGCACGACGCCGCCTTGGGTGCCGGGAGGGCTGTGGCCGTCAGGAAGACCCGCTTTTCCAAAGGGCGAGATGCCACTAGTAAGATTTTCGGTTTTGGGCGCACTTGCAGGCAGGCCTGTAAGTTGTTTTATCAGAATGCTTATGCGAAGGCCATGTGGGCTCCAGAGATCCACGGCGTCTCCCCCTCCATGCTCAGAGGTCTTCGCAGCGTGGCCCGTGCGGCCAGCAAGACCCCCCAGCGAGGAGTGCGTGCCACTACAGCCATCCGCCTCACTTTCGGCTATGGCCAGGACCCCCTCCAGGTCTACGTCCGTCGCGTTGTCAAGTCGTGGTTTGCTCGCTTGGCGGGGCGTCCTGGTCTTCGCCATCGCTTGACCCGACATTGGGCGGCCTCTTTGGCCAAGGTCCGAAAAGGGTGGGCGTGGGTCCGAGGGCCGATGGCTGCTTTTCAAGCCACGATTTTATCTGTTGGATGGCAATGCCCCTCACCTTTCACTCTCATTGCGCCTTGCGGTGATGAGTGGCAGATGATGGGTGACGGGCATGGCCCTCTTGGCCCTCTCCTTGAGGCCTTTGATGAATCGATCGACGCGTTACAGTGGTGCCAGGCCTCAGAGTGGCTGGATGGCGCTGGGATCCAGGGTTCTGTCTCCCTGCATCACGTCTGGGACCTTGTTGCCTCCCTCGATAAGGACGGGCATCGGGACCTCGCGGCTATGATTCGGCTCTTGGTCTCTGGAGGCTACTGGACCGAGGAGAGAAGGCACAATGCCCAGATGGCTCCTGGTCCTATATGTCGGCGCTGCCAGCGTGACCCCGAGTCTTCCTGCCACAGGTTTTGGGGATGCATGTGCAATGCGTCGTCGCAGGACCAGGAGGTTGTTGACGCTCAGCATCTTAGGCGCAGTGCGCTGCAAGAAGTTGTGCAGTTTCCGTGCTTCTGGATCCGAGGACTCGTTCCCCTTTCTTGGTTTAACCTTCCCCCTGTTCCTGGATCCAGGGGGCTCCAGGGGCGGCGTTGCCCTGGGGCCTTGTCTCCAGGCTGTCTGCCAGGAGGCCTTTACGCCACCGACGGCACTGGTGGCCAGTTTGCCAGGTTTCCTGTTCTCCGTCGAGTGGCTTTTGCCTTTGTGCGGCTCTGTCCTAGCGGTGGCTTCGACTGGGATTGCGGAGTCACAGGTGTACTCGACTCTGTTCGGCAGACGGTACCCCGCGCAGAGCTTGCGGCTATTGTTGAGTGCCTTCGTTGCGTTGGTCCTGCCCGAGATCTGCGCGTGGTCACCGACCATGCCAATGTAGTCAAAGGCTTCCTGGCTGGCCGAGCGGCCTCTGCCAGGCTGGCAAATTTTGATCTCTGGTGGGACTTTTGGCAGCTCCTCTCGGAGCGCTCTGGTCAATTCCAGGTCTCTCATGTTCCCAGCCACTTGCTGGACGACGCCCAGAAGCTAGCCCGTTTTGGCGATTCTGTAGACTGGGGCCATGTTGTGCTTAACTCGGGCGCGGACGAGCTCGCTAACTTGCGTGCTCTCGACTGCCCGGTGCCTGTGGGAGTTGCGAAGACTTATAACGAGCTTGTTGCCAATGCCTGTGCTATCCTCAAGCGCAATGCCTCTATCACCCTTGAGTGTGCTGCCCTCAAGGCTGATCCTGAGCGCAGGCTGCGCAAGCAGCCCATCGATCTGGTGCTCCGCAGGCGGCGGTGGATCGAAGCCGATGTTAGGTGTTCGTCGCACGTTTGGGAGTTTGTGTCTGGCTTCTGGACGTGTGACAGGTGCAAGGCCTCGATTTCCGACGCTGCCCCATCGCTCCGCGCGAGGCTCCGCTCTGCTTGCCCTGCATATGGAGGTGGTGGAGTTGGGGGCCTGGAGTCGGTGGAGGTGGAGGAGGTCCCTGTCAAAAAGTGGGTGAGGCCAGGTCGGGCCCTGGCCGCCAGGGATGACTCCCTCTGGCGCCGCCTGAGGCTCGATCCGCCCCCCGAGAGAGCTGAGCCATGGGTCGCTGGCAAGGCGGTCCACCCTTCGCACGCGCTGTGGCACAAAGGTGATTTCACCTTTTGCGGTGAATGCGGCTCCTGGGCAATAGCTCGCCCTGAATCCTTGCGGGAGCCCTGTCCTGTGGCCGCCTACTAAGCGCCAGCTCGAGGTTTTACAGCGTATTTGCAAGGGCCTCCCGCCCTCCAAGACCTCCTTGAGCTGGGTTGCGTGACTTTATTTTCCCTGCCAGGCAGCCCCTGCATCTCTTGCTCTCTGGAGGTTGGTTGGCAGCGGCGCACTGGAAAAAAAGATCCTCCTCCTCCTCCTCCTCCTCCTCCTCCTCCTCCTCCTCCTCCTCCTCCTCCTCCTCCTCCTCTTCCTCCTCCCATGCAAAGCGGTTGGGCCGCTGAGGAGCAGAATGGGGAGGCAGGAGGGAAGCGATCGCAAAGCGGTTGGCCCGCTGAGGAGGGAGGAGGAAACGGATGAGGGAGGTGGCGGAGGGCGGGGGGGGGGGAAGAGAAGACAACACCAGACGACAAACAACAACACAAAACCAACAAACACAACATTCAACAACACAAAAACAGCAACAACACACCATGTTGTTTTTTGTTGTTTTTTTTGTTGTCTTGTGTTGTTTTTGTGCTGTCTGGTGTTGTCTGGCGCCCGCCCTATAAGACAACACAACGCAACAAAAAAAACAACATAAAAAAACAACAGAAAACAACAAACAACAACGACAACAACAACAACAAACAACAAACAACAATATGAAAACAACACCCAGACAACATCCAGCTAGCATCCAGCTAGCATCCAGCCTGCTGCCAGGAAAGGGGGAGGAGGGGATGGGAGGAGGGGGGGCGGAGGGGGGGGGGGGGGGGGAGGGGGGGAGGAGGAGCGGCAAGAGGAATGGAGGAGAGGGGGGGGAGGAAGAGGAAGAGGGAGAGGGAGGACGAGGGAGGAGGAGGGGGGGAGGAGGGGGAGGAGGAGGAGGGGCCAGATGATAGAGGAGGGGTAGGAGGAGGAGAAGGAGGATGGGGGAGGAGGAGGAGGGGGAGGGAGGGGAAAGAGGATAGAGGAGGAGGGGTAGGAGGAGGAGAAAGGGGAGGAAGAGGAAGAGGAGGAAGAGGAATGGGAGGAGCTTCGGAGCTTCGGATTCGGGGGTGCCGAGGCCCAGGAGTGCCAGCACCAAGGGTGTGCCGAGGCCCCAAGAGGGGCGCCGAGGAGGAAGGGGAGGAGGGGGCAGAGGAGAAGGAGGAGGAGGAGGAGGAGGAGGAGGAGGAGGTGGAGGAGGGGGACGAGGAAGAGGAGGAGGAGGAGGAGGAGGAGGAGGAGGAGGAGGTGAACACCTCCTCCTCCCTCCTCCTTCTCCTTCTTCCCCCTTGGAGCACAACGTTCTGGCGTCGGTCAGACTTGTTTCAATGTTTGAATTTTGAAAAGTAAAGAAAAAGTAGAAAAATAGTGGAAAATAGTGAAAAATAGTGGAAAATAGTGCTAGATAGTGAAAATAGTGAAAAATAGTAAAAATAGTGAAAAATAGTGAAAAATAGTAAAAATAGTGAAAAATACATGTGTTTAGGGATTCCAAGTTCAGCTGATGATAGGACACTGTAAGTTCCTATAGATCCCATAGTGAAACACAGGGGGAACTATCGGGGACTACACTATCGGCATTCCTATGGAACCTATTGGGCCTCCAAACCAATCCTAACTCATCCAAGCCTCTCCTAAAATAGAACCACTTACCTATACTATAACTACTTGTAACTTCACACCCATCTAAGCGGGGGATGTGGTGCGGAGGGTGGTAGGGACCGGGAGTCGTTTGCTGGCGGTGAGGGGGTGGGGGTGGGGAGGGTTCGAACCCGGTAGTGACCCCCCTCCGGTTTTCGAGGGGGGGGGGGGCGGGGGGCGAACCGGTAGTGACCCCCCCCCGGTTTTCGAGGGGGGGGGGGGAGGGGGGGGGGGGTTGAGGGGGAGGGGTGGGGGGGGGGAAGGGGGGGGGGATTTTCGGAGGGGGGGGGGGGAAGGACCCCCGGGTTCCGGAGGAAGAGGGGGGGGGATTTCTACAGTAAGCCGGCGGTGGATCACGCTCTCTCATATATGTAAATGCAGTTGTGTATATATTTGTATAAGGGGTACATTTGTATGTGTATGTAAACGTATACGTATATTGATATGTGTGTATATTGAAGTGTGTACATGTATTTGTATATGTATACGTAATTATATGTGTGTATATACACGCATCTGTATATGTAGTGTTTTTGTACATGTACATGCATATGTAACTGTATATCCACATGTACATGTATATGCACATGTCTATGTCTACGTATAGGTATGTTGTCATGTGTATGTGTTCCTGTCTACGTATATGCATATGTACACACATATATATGTGTATACATATGTATGTATATCCATGTATATGCATATGCATATGTAATTGTACACGCATGTGTTATATGTATATGTCTATGTTTATGCGTATGTGTGTATGTAGGTGTACATGTATACGTATGTTGGTATATGTCGTTGTGTACACACATTTTTACCTAACAGCGAAGACTGATAGGTTTCTAGTGGTGTCAAAAGAGCTCAGCAGATCACTCCACAGGGGGGTCCGGGCAGGTGTTGGGAGTTGCCGGGCGGGTTGTGCCCACCTCGTTTTTCACCAACAGTCACACACTTCGTGCTCTTCGAGATCCCAGAACGCCATTCCCGGGCCACATTTTGAATGCCCGGAGCCAATAGTCACACACTTCGTGCTCTTCGAGTTCCCAGAACTCCATTCCCGGGCCACATTCTGGAGGGCCGGATGCAACAGTCACACACTTCGTGCTCTTCGAGTTCCCAGAATTCCATTCCCGGGCCACATTTTGGATGCCCGGAGCCAATTAGGCCATTCCCAGGGCCACATTTTGAATGCCCGGAGCCAACTGTAGGCCACTTCGTGCTCTTCGAGTTCCCAGAACTCCATTCCCGGGCCACATTTTGAATGCCCGAGCCAACTGTAGGCAACTTCGTGCTCTTCGACTTCCCAGAACTCCCATTCCTGGGCCACATTTTCAGCAGGGGCAAGAGCACGACGAGGAGGAGGACGAGCAAGACCAGGAGGACGAGGACGAGCAGGAGCAGGACGAGGAGCAGGAGGAGCAGGAGAAGAAGGACGAGCAGGAGGAGGAGGAGGAGGACGAGCAGGAGGAGGAGGACGACCAGGAGGAGGAGGACGACCAGGAAGAGGAGGAGGAGGAGGAGGAGGAGGGGAGGGGGAGGAGTACCAGGAGGAGGAGGAGGAGGAGGAGGAGGAGGAGGAGGAGGAGGAGGAGGAAGAGGAGGAGGAGGAGGAGGAGGACGAGGACGAGGAGGAGGAGGAGGAGGGGGGGGGAGAGTACCAGGAGGAGGAGAACGAGGACCACCAGGAGGAGGAGGAGGAGGAGGAGGAGGAGGAGGAGGAGGAGGAGAGAACACCAGGAGGAGGAGGACGAGCAAGACGAGGAGGACGAGAACGAGGACGACCAGGAAGAGGAGGAGGAGGAGGAGGAGGAGGGGAGGGGGAGGACTACCAGGAGGAGGAGGAGGAGGAGGAGGAGGAGGAGGAAGAGGAGGAGGAGGACGAGGAGGAGGAGGAGGAGGAGGAGGACGAGGAGGAGGAGGGGGGGGGAGAGCACCAGGAGGAGGAGAACGAGGACCACCAGGAGGAGGAGGAGGAGGAGGAGGAGGAGGAGAGAGCACCAGGAGGAGGAGGACGAGCAAGACGAGGAGGACGAGAACGAGGACGAGCAGGAGGAAGAGGAGGAGGAGGAGGAGGAGGAGGAGGAGCAGGAGAAAGAGGAGGAGGAGGAGGAGGCAGGCTGAGGCTGAGGCTGTGACTGCGACTGCCGTTGCCGCTGCGACTGTCATCGCGAATGCGACTACGACTGCGAGAACAGCAGAATTCGACAACTGGATTTTCATCTGAATCTTAAGGGGAATGCTTTCAGATATGCTTCTACACATCGCTGTTAGGTTGCTTTGCCGGGATAATGTCTTTATATATTTACAGCCAAACACATACATAACATATTTATACGTATACGTATATGTATGCATACATGCACATGTCGATGTATGTGCATATGTAGATGCATATGCATACGCATCTGTGTATATGTGTGTGTGTGTGTGTGTGTTTAGGTGTAACTGTAGCTGTGTATGAATGTGCAATTGTACATGTAATTCTTCACGCTTCGCGCATCCCCACCAGCCCATCTCAAAACAGCCACTCTAGCGAAGCATGCCGACAGTCGTGTTTTTCAGGCGTGTTTCCGCTTGCCCCCGCATATCTCCCCTGTTCCTCCTTCCTCCCGCCTCCTTGTACATCCTCCTTGTGGTGGGAGCGGGAGAAGGACGAAATGAGCCCAAAACCTTCGTATAATCAATACTTTTGAGACTGTGGGCCATCTGGGGACCTCTTGGGGCGACCTGGTGGACCTCTGGGGGCCCTCTTGGGGGGCTTGTATGAGCGCTGCCCCTCCTCCTGGTGTGACTCGATCGGGCTCCACGTGGTGTGAGTCGTTCGAGGCCCGCGTCGTGGTCTGAGTCGTTCGGGCTCCTCGTGGTGTGAGTCGGTCGGGCGCCTCGTCCTGGTATGAGTCGTTCGGGCCCCTCGTTGTGGTGTGAGTCGTTCGGGCTCTTCGTGGTGTGAGTCGTTCGGGCCCCTCGTCCTGGTGTGAGTCGTTCGGGCTCCTGGTGGGGCCTCTTGGGAGCCTCTTGGGGGCCTCTTGGGGCCTCTTGGGCGCCTCTTGGGAGACTCTTGGGGGCTTCTTGGGAGCCTCTTGGGGGCTCTGGGGGCCTCGTGGACGCCTCTGGGGTGCCTCTTGGGAGCCTCTGGAGGCCTCTTGGGGGCGGCTGGGGAGCCTCTTGGAGGCCTCTTGGGAGCCTCCTGGGGGCATCTTGGGGCCTCGTGGGGGCTCTGGGGGCCTCGTGGACGCCTCTGGGGTGCCTCTTGGGAGCCTCTGGAGGCCTCGTGGGGGCGGCTGGGGAGCCTCTTGGAGGCCTCTTGGGAGCCTCCTGGGGGCATCTTGGGGCCTCTTGGGGGCTTCTTGCGACCTCCTGAGAAGCGCAAATGAGCGCTACCCCCTCAGAAGGACAAAATGAACCCAAAACCTTTTTGTAAAATCAATAATGTTGAGAACAAGGAGCCGCAGCGCTGGCCCCTCAGACGGCCAAACTGGGGCCAAAACCGTAGTAAAATGATGGATTTTGGCTTCAGAGAAGAGGAGAGCATTTTTTCTACACCCCCCCGGCGGGGCCAGAATCCTCGTGAGGGTCGTCGTTTTTTGGCCCTCCCAGGAGTCGGAAAAGACCCCTCCAACGACCCGCGGGACGCCCTCTCCAGACCCAGGGGGAGGGGGTAGGGGGAGGGGTAAACCCCTCCCCGAAGGGGAAGAAGGGGGGTTGGGGGGTTGAGAACAGACAAAGCTCTCTAAACCACTCACGCCCGAAGGGCTGGTGGGATTGTACATGTATCTGCATATGTACATGAGTATTGATTTGTGTATGTATATATATATATATATATATATTTTTATATATATATATGTATATATGTATATGCATACGTATATGCATTTTCATGTGCATGCACATGTGTAGATGTAGTTGTATGTGTAGATGTGTATGTATTTGTCTATGACTATGCACATGTATTTGTGTTTACATATGTATATATCCATATGCATATGGTTGTTCACATGTATACGCACATGTATATGGTCATGTATATGTATGTGTATAGGTATGCGTATGTGTATGTGCATGGGTATGTGTATGTGTACAAGCATACGTATATGCAAATGTAGATGTCTATGTGTATGTGTATAGATTGGTATCTGTGTTCGTACATCTTCACGTGCATGCACATCAGGCAGGCCGGCCGCGTTCTTTGCCCGCGGCGCCCAGGGGGCCTGGGCCCCCCGCAGGGCCCCGCCGCGCCCCCAGGGCCATCCGCCCCCTGCCTGGGGCGCCATGGCCCTTAGCATGATGCTGAAGGGCCAGGGGGACCGTACCGACAGGGGGCACCCCCAGGGCAGCGGTGGCTCCTCCCGACGCCTGCGCGGCCACGCGCAGGGAGGGGGGCGGGGGAGCGGAGTCGGAGGGCTGGTTTTCCGCAGTGTTCGGCGGTTCCCGTTGGTTTTCCAGCCTCGGGACGCTCTCCAGCACCTGCTCCTCGCCGAGAGCGATCCGGGGGTGCCAGGATCGTCCCAAACGGCCGCTGAAGGCCAGAGTTACGGCCCGAAAACCGACGCCATGCGCAGAGGTGGCTGGGGGGAGGGGGGGAAGGCTTTTTAGAAGCACCCCTGCTTCTTAGAAGGCGCGGGCCTTGTCTACAGATGTGGGGCCGGGGGGACAGCACCGCCTGCTCGGCCACGCGCAGGGAGGGGGGTGGGGAGGCGGAGTCGGAGGGCTGCTTTTCTGCAGTGTTCGGCGCTGCCCGTTGGTTTTCCAGCCTCGGGACGCTCTCCAGCACCTGCTCCTCGCCGAGAGCGTTTCGGGGGTGCCCAGATCGTCTCAAAAGGCCGCTGAAGGCCCGAGTTATGGTCCGAAAACCGACGCCACGCGCAGAGGGGCTTCTTAGAAGCACCCCTGCTGCTTAGAATGCGCGGGCCTTGTCTACAGATGTAAGGCCAGGGGGACCTGACCGACTAGGGGCACCCCCAGGGCAGCGGTGGCTTCGCCCGACGCCTGCTCGGCCACGCGCAGGGAGGGGGGCGGGGGGGCGGAGTCGGAGGGCTGGTGTTCCGCATTGTTCGGCGGTTTTCGTCAGTTTTCCAGCCTCGGGACGCTCTCCAGCACCTGCGCCTCGCCGAAAGCGTTGCTGGGTCGCCCGGATCGTCCCAAACGGCCGCTGAATGCCCGAGTGATGGCCCGAAGGCGACGCCACGCGCAGAGGGGGGTGGGGGGGAGGGCGGAAGGCTTGTTCGAAGCACCTCTGCTCAGAAGGCGCGGGCCTTGTCTACAGATTGAAGGCCAGGGGGGCCGCACCGACCGGGTGCACCCCCAGGGCAGCGGTGGCTCTTCCCGACGCCTGCTCGGCCACGCGCAGGGAGGGGGGTGGGGGGGCGGAATCGTACGGCCCTCTTGCGTGGGGGCCCACAAGAGCCAGACAAAATCAATACATCGACACCAGATGTATAACAACCTGACACAGTTTCTTCGGTTGTTTTTTTCCAGAATTCCCATCGTGGTATCTAAGATGGTGGTCCCCAGCTGGACCATGTGGTTTCGCGTGTCCAGGCCACCCACGTGGGTATGTAACATGGAGGTCCCGAGCTGGAACTGCGTAGTTTTACGTGTCCAGGCCACTCGGGGCGGTATTAACATGGTTGCCCCGAGCTGGAACCAGGTGTTTTCACATGTCCAGGCCACTCAGAGGGATATCTAACATGGTGGTCCCGAGCTCGAACCACGTCTTCACGCGTCCAGGCTACAAACGGAGATATCCAACATGTGGTCGTCTGGTGGTTCTGTGCGTGAGCAACTTGTGAGGGTGTCTCCAGCGAGGGCTGTGGAACTGAATCGGATCTTGAGCTCGATCTGGTCGAGCGCCTCGCACACTTCGATTGTAACTAGCCCGAGCTATGCGTTCAGACAGCTCGAGCTTAAGATCCAAATCAGTTCGGTCAGGATTCTGACGTCAACGACGGCTAGACCCACAATGCAATAGCGCACGGCACAGCTCAACGCGGCATGTCCCCTGGCGCGTCCCCTGGCACTTCCACTGGCACGTTGGCGCATCCTTGGCACGTCACTATGCGGCACGGCACAGCGCAGAGCAGCACAACACAGCCCCTGGCAGAATACCATCACCATGGATATCTTCAGCATTGCCACTGCCCATCGCCCAATTAAGGTGCTTGGAAACGCTCATATGCCTCGCAGTTCTAAATCCCTTTCCGGGTTCGTGGGTCGATCATGCTCCGAACTGCCATCGCATGGGCTTGTCACCCTCCGAAGCCGAGCCCCTGGACCTCCCATGGGGGGCGTCCTGACGAGAATTCTGCGGTGGAGTTTCCCCGACGTTGCTTTCTCTTATGAGGAAAATCCTGGAGGCCTCGCGCGGCGCGAAATAGTTGCATTATCTAGTCGACACGTCAGCTCCGTGAGCAATGGGTCGACGCTCGCGCGGCGATGCTCCAGCGTCAGCCCGACGTAATTCCGATGTAATTTCGACGTAGTCCGATGTGAACCCGACGTAAATCTGACGTGGGTCCGACGTAACAACCGGTTCTTAAGGGGCCGCGCGAGGCCTCCAGGATTTTCCTCATAGTTTCTCCTTGCGTTCGCATCGTGCCTGGCTGCCCGCGTGCAGGGCGCGCGCCAGGGGAGGGGCCACCGCCCGCCGCGGGGCGAAGGCAAAGGCTGGCGACCCTGGAAGCCGCAGTGCACGGTGGCCGTCACCGGGGTGACAGAGAGGACCAGGGCGTACGAAGAGGGGCGTCGGAGGAGGGGGAGGAGGCAGGAGGAGGAGGAGGAGGAGGAGGAGGAGGGGGAGGGGGAGGAGAAGGAGGAGGAGGAGGAGGAGGAGGAGGAGGAGGAGGAGGGGGAGGGGGAGGGGAAGAGGGTGTTATATAGCGACCCTCGGTGCGCGGGGGGGCGGGGGCTGGGACGAAGGGGAGAAGTGGAGGGCTGGGGTGGACGAAAAGTCGGGACGATTGACATAGGTAGGGAAATCATGGGCACGATGCCCAACAGCAGCTCTTGTTCATTTGGAGCAGGGTTCGCTGTCGGCTTTGTCGCGAACATTGTCCATTTGAGGCAGGAGGCCGCCTGCCCAACAGCGGCTGCTGTCGGTTTTGGACGACATTTGTTGTTGGGCATCGTACCCACTCTCTCCGAGGCCCAGTTCGGGCGTCCAAGAAAAGGGGCGTTTGGAAAGGGTACAGCTGCTGCATGCAGCTGACTTCGGCCTTGCTGCCTGGGGCATGGCTCGATGCATGACGGTATCCGACGCCGTCCTGCGCCAGAGAAGCCAGCTGCATGCAGTGGATTCGCTCAGCCCTGCGCTGCTGTATCTCCTCGTCGTCCACCCCGGAGAGGGAGACCGAGGGAGGACCGAGGTTTGAGATTTTCCATCGTTTTTTTTTTTTCGTCCCAGAAAGGGCGGGGCCCAGGGTTTTGTTTCGATAGGTTTACCCCCTCCTAGAATCGACTTGAGACGGGCGGGCGGGATTTACCTGCGATAAAGAAGATCGATCAGGCCAGCGGCATTATTTTTGAGGATATCCTTGGCGAAACGCTGTTGTGTGAAATCCCGATCGATAAGACACAGAGTAAAGTAAGCACTTTCATGTTTTGCGAACCGCTTGTTTTGCATAATTTGTTGAGGATGTCTCAAGCGAAACGTTTGTTTTCTGTCCTGGGGACCAGAAGTCAGAGGATGTCTGAGGTGAAATGTTGGTTTTTACATGTCCAGGTCTTGAGGATGTCTGAAGCGAGATGCTTCGAGGATGTCTCGAGCGAAACGTTTGTTTTGCAGAACTCGAGCGGCCTGGGCGCCCCAGGATGCCCAGGCGGTTCTGGGAGCCCGAACACAGCGTAATGTACTAAGGGACGTGGCCCTGGGAACGCGGACGCAGCGTAATGCACGAGGGAGCGCAGCCCTGGGAGCGAGGACGCAGCGTAGTTTACGAAGCACCGTGGCCCAGGGAGAGCGGGCGCAGCGTAGTGTCCGAGTAAGCGTGGCCCTCGGAGCGCGGACGCAGAACAATTTCCGAGCAAGAGCTATGTCTATGTTTATGTGTGTGTGTGTGTGTCCAGGCCGCCCACGGCGGTGTCGCACGTGGCTGCCCCGAGCTGGAACCTCGTGTTCTCATTGCCACATGCTAGATGCCGTCCCTGGGTGGCCTGGACATGTGAAAACACATGGAGTCCTATCACCCCAGAGCGGGACAAGCGTGAAAACACTAGAGTTTTTGACGCCCCAGAGTGGGACGGCGTATGCCCCTCCCCCTTTCGGCGCGTCTCTTGGCTTGTCCTCAGTCGGGTTCCTTGGCCTGTCCCCTGGCGCTTTCCCTGCCTGTTCCGTGGCGCGTCCCTTGTCACGTCCCTTGACACGTCCCCTGGCGCATCCCCTTGTGCGCCCCTGGCACATTCCGTGGCGCGTCCATGCGCCTTGCGCCCCGTGTCGTCTCGTCCCGCTTCGGAGCTGAGTCAGATCTTGCGCTCGAGCTGATCGAGCGTCCCACACGTTTCGCTTGCAACCAGTTCTGGGCCAGCTATGAGTTCAGGCAGCTCGAGTTTAACAACCAAGTCAGTTTGGTCAGGATTCGGATGCTAAAAGGGCGACTTGATCCACAACACAATAGAGCACAACGCACTTCATTGTGGCATGGCACATCTCGTTCCAGCACGGCGCAACACAGCGCAGTATATGGCACGGCTTGATACTTTCAGCATTGCAGTTGCTTGTCGCCCAATCAGTTGTCTTGAACACGTAGCCATGCCCACCGTTTCTAAACCCCTTTCCGGATTCGTGGGTCGATAATGTTTGACCAGCCCGCCTTGGATTATGACGGTCCAGTTCTCATGGGGCAACAGGACCTCGCGTCAGATTTCACATTGGGTCTCGTCATTCTCATGATGGCCCCGTCAGGCCAACCCGAGTCTACGTCTCCCCGATTTCCCTCGTGGCGATCGGCCATCTAGGGGGCATGTGTCACCGAGCGCGTTCCGCTACTCGCAAAGCGCCCATTCGAAAAAGGCCGGGACAGAAAAAACACATGTGCTCTTCCATTATGTAATGGGTCGCAAATCCTACGCGGCGGATCCAGGCCATTTGTCAGTAGTTATTTTGCGAGTAGCGTCAACCCGCATAGTAAGGATGGGCAACCTTCCCATGGGTACCATTGCATCCTTGCCTCCTCGGTCCATTCTTCGCCACTTTCGTTAGCCGCGCCTCGCTCGAAACGCTTCGAAATGGGCGTTCAAGGCCCTTGCATCCTTAACGCGCATCCTTCCTATACGGGTTGACGGTAGTTCCTTTGCGAGTAGTAATGGAAAACGTTTGTCTAATGGGGGCGACGTGCATTCGGGATTCCATAAAGCGCCGGGGGATTTTGCCACCTCCGCCGACGGTCGGGGGGCGGGTCCAGCATACGGCGTTTGTTTTTTCCTGGATTTAGGGCGAGGTTCACCCCTCGTCGGGGGGGGGACCGCAATCGAGGAAGCGTAAGACTCGAGTAGGCCTGGACTCGGGTTTGCCGATGCTTTTTGACGAGCGCGTCCTGGATTTTGGAGCCCGTTTCTTTATTGCTTGGGGCATGACGGGCGTCATGGCCCCCGCCTCCCCCCCCCCCCTATGACGTAACGCTCCCCCCCCCAGTGCGCTCTGGGCACTGCCGCCGTGCGCATTGGGATCGGCGTAGGTGTCCGCGTAGGAATCCGCATAGGTGTTTGGTCCGCAGGCGTCGTCGTCGTCGTCGTCGTCGTCGTCGTCGTCCGTCGTCGTCGCTCGTGGTTCGTCGCTCGTCGCTCATCGTCGTCGTGCGCGCGGACGTGGCTGGAGCCTGTTTGTAAGTCCGGGCCGATGACGGCAATCATCCGGGGGGGAGGGGGTCGATGACGTCACGTTTCGCGCCGGCGGCGTCTGGGAATGCTGAGGAATGACGGAGGACGGGTAGCACGAACATGTAGGTGGCGATATGCACCACAACGCCTGTGTACGTCACACTGCCCGCGTGCACCACAGCGCCTGTGTACACCACGCCGCCGATGTACACCACAGCAGCCGCGTGCGACACAGCGTCAGTTTGTGCCACCGTGCCTGCGGGCACAGCAGCTCTTGTGTACACCACAGCGCTTCCGTACACCACATCAGCCGTGCGCAACACAGCACCAGTGTACACCACAATGCTGCGTGAATTGCAGTGCTTGTGTACGCCACGGCGCGTGTGTGCACCACATCGGCCGTGTGCAACACAGCACCGTTGTTGTGCATAGAATTTCAGAAGGAATCCTTGTGACAAAATGGAGCGCGTGTGGATTCCAGAGAAAACAATGGGAAACAAATCCTCATGGACGAAGGCGCGCCGCTGGAGTCTAAGAGTCCCCCCGAGTCCGCCCGCATCACCCTAACTCCCATTTGCGTCCAGGAGGCTCCAGCTAAACTGGCCGCCCGAGAACCAAGTGGATCGATTCAATCGACCACTCTGCGGTGCACGCTGAGATGCGCACGTGCGTTGCAACGCCAAACCGCACGACAGGGGGTAAGAAGGAGGAACAAAAAGAAAAGGAGGAGGAGGACGAGGAGGACGAGGAGGACGAGGAGGAGGACGAGGAGGAGGAGGAGGAGGAGGAGGAGGTGGAGGTGGAGGGATGAGGGAAAAACGTCGCATTCGATTATCAGAACTTTCCTGGCGTGGCGTTTGGTTGTCCGCAGCAGATCCTGACGTACATGTTCCTTCTATCGGTCTTATGCACGCACGCACTGTCGTGTACACCAGCGCTGCGTTGCGCGCGGATGCTGTGGCGTACAAGCGCTGTGGCGTGCACAGGCGCTGCGGTGCAAGCAAGCACAGTGGTGCACACAGGCGTTGTGTTGCACATGGCTGCTGCGGCGTATGTACACCAGCGCTGTAGTGCTCCCAAGTATTGTGGTATACGCGGGCGGTGTGGTGCACGCGAGCGTTGTGGTGTACACAGGCGCAATGGGCAGATCGCCACCTTACATGCTGCTCGCGTCGTCGTCGTCGCTCGTCGCTCGCCGCTCGTCGCGTCGTGCGCGCGGTCGCGGCTGTGGTGCCGGAGCCACACGGCGGTTGGGGGCGTCACGTCATACCCCCCCCCCCCGCCCTCCCCCCCCCCATGACGCCCGTCATCGCCGAACATAAAGAAACGCGCTCTTGACGGTCCAGGTTTCGTGGTTCGTTTTCAGCGGGAGCTCGTGTCAAGTTTCAGAAGGGGTTGCATAATTTTCATGATGCTCCCGTCAGGCCAGCCCGAGTCCCCCGAACCCGAGCCTGACGTCTTCCCGACCCAAGCTGGTTACGCAGCGAAGGGTAATTCGAAGGCGGGAAGCGGCATGATCAGAAGTTTTGCGGCCCTCCGCGCGGATCTCTTGGATCTGCGCTGGGCCCTGCCCCTGGCGCGCTGCGCGTGCCAGGGAGGAGGGCCCGATCGGATCCAAGACATCCGCAGGGACCGTCAAAAGCTTCTGCTTATGCCGTTATGTGGCCCGTTAGTACCGGCGCCTTCCCGGAGAAGGCCCCCTCCCCAGGCTTGGCGGAGTGGCCAGACTTTTCTTGTTCTTGTTGACAGTAGGCGGCCCCTCGTCAATGGAGTTTGCCATCGGGGCTCGGACGCGGGCGGCGATGACGGGGGAGGGTGAAGGAGGAGGAGGATGACGAGGAGGGGGGAGGAGGAGGAAGAGGAGGAGGAGGAGGAGGAGGAGGAGGAGGAGGAGGAGGAGGAGGAGGAGGAGGAGGAGGAGGGAGGAGGAGGGGGAGGACGAGGAGGAGGAAGAGGAGGGAGGATGAGGAGGAGGAGGAGGACGAGGAGGAGCAGGAGGCGAAGGAGAGGAGGAGGAGGAGGAAGTGGCGGAGCAGAGGAGGAGGAGGAGGGAGGAGAAGGAGGAGGAGGAGGAGGAGGAGGAAAAGGAGGAGGAGAAGGAGGAGGAGGAGGAGGAGGAAGAGGAGGAGGAGGAGGAGGAGGAGGAGGTGGGGAATGAGGAGGGGCGGAGGAGATTGGGGCCAGCGCTGACGGGGTTAGCCAGTCCCTTGGGATCCCCCCAGGCTGACTTGAGCTTGAGAGCCGTTTCGGGACGTGTTCCCTTTCCCTTCCTCCGCTGACCTGGGTCTGGAAGCTAGCTACCGTATCGCCTTCCTGGGCTGCTCACAACATGGCGCAGGCTGACCTGGCAGGCTGACCCGGGTCAGCGCCGGCCTGGTGAGCGCGCCCCCGAAGTAGGGGGACGAGGAGGAGGGTGGGGACCAATCTACACCCAAGACGCTTCAACGAGATTGCAATCAACCCTCCCTTCAAGTTTCCTTGTCATGGAGCCCTACGAGACTTTTCCATTGCGGGAAGTGGCCCCTCAGAAAACGACCATCTGAGAATCCCGAATCGTGTCAAACCACCATTCCTGGGACGCCACGCCGTGGATCAAGAGGACTGTTGCGTTTTGACAGTGCTAAATCATAGCAGTTCGCCATTCCCGGGACATCAGCACCGTCAATCAACGTGACTGTTGTGTCCTGACGATCCTAGATCGTGCCAGAACGCCATTCCTTGGAGTTGAGCCATACAAATTCTTCAATTGCTGCAGACTTCGAAAACGAGTAAGCGCGGCGCGAAGGTGAGGGCCACATTGAAACACATAACCGCCATGTATCCGTAAACATGTGACACATTTCGAAAACGAAAAAGCGCGGCGCTGAGGCGAGAGCTACATTTTGAAAACGACCCCCCTCCATGCGTGAAGCCTGTGCCATTTTTTTGGACGAGGGCGCTCGGCGCAAAGGCGAGAGCCACATTTTGGAAGCGACCCGACCTCCAGCTGTGAATCCGTTACAACGGTTTGAGGCAACTACGCGCGGCGTCAAAGCGATGTTCTCATGTTCGAGAGACCAACCCTCCATCCGTGACTCGGCGGTTAACTTCGAAGACGAACAAGCGCGGCGCCAAGGCGAGAGCCACCTTTGCAACAGGAACCGCCCTCTATCCGTGAACATGGGACAAACTTCTAAGACGAATGTGCGCGGCCCCGAGGCGAGAGCCACATGTTAAACAACCGCACTCCCTCCATGCGTGAAGCTCTTGCGGTTTTTGAAGACGAGTGCGATCGGCGTAAAGGCGAGAGCCACATTGTGAAAGCGGCCCGCCTTCTACCCGCGAAACTGCGGCACACTTTTGAGACGAATGTGCTGGGCGCCGGGGCGCGAGCCACTAGCGATAACCGCCCGCCCTCCATCCGTAAGCTGTTGCAGCTTTCGAGCTTCAGTACAGTCGGGGCCCTGAAGAAGGAACCCTTTTCGTTGGGGAGGGGCTCCGCGTTCCTTAAGCGTTTCAAAGCGTGCCTCAGGTTTTCCTTACGTTTTCGATAGGAAGTCGAAGTTGAACTTCTGGAAAAAAAGGGGCCTCGTTCCTTGTTTAGGGTTCCTTAGGTCAACGCCCCGACTGTAACCGCCCGCCCTCCATCCGTGAAGCTGTTGCAGCTCTCAAGTTTCAGTATCACGCACCTGGCGAGGGAGTCTCCGGCGACGCGCCCCGCCCGATCTACCGACCCCTTGTGGGGTGCGGCAGGGCGCACGGGGAGGCGGGTGGGGAAGTGGGAGGAGGAGGAGGGGGAAGGAGAATGGGAGGGGGAGGAGAAGGAGGAGGAGGAGGAGGAGAAGGAGGAGGAGGAGGAGGAGGAGGAGGAGGAGGACGACAGGACCCCCCCTACCCAGGACCGTCCCCCGCCCCCAGCGGGGGAGAGATCGAAGGGACGGGGCTTCCCTTCGACTTGATCGCGACGTTGCTCGATCACCCTCTGACCAGAACGCTTGAGGTGGAGCGGCGTCGACGACGACGACGATTCAAACGGAAAAGCATCCCATACACGCCGACAGGATCGTCGGATTTCAGTTTGTTGTGCCAGAGCGCGCGAGCATGGGGGGGGCAAGGACGAAGAAGACCGCCCTGCAGGAGGCGTTCGGTGGCTTAGCTCGCACAGAAAGGCCTTTCCTAGCCATTTCTGCAGTTGCGTCCTTGAGTGCAGCCATGGCCAAATTGTGCCTGCGCCGTCCTGTGGCGTTCGCTGACAAGTGTGTGCTCGCATGGCGCGCAGTCTCCTCACTAATTCACGTGTTCATTCGGGGAACAGAGAGGACATAAAAATAAACTGTCGGAGGTCCGCGCGGGTTTCCTCGGAACGGCGCTGGGTCCCCCTTGGCGGCGCCTCCTGCGCCGCCCCTGTCGCGCTCCGCGCGCCAGGCGGGGGGGGTCCAGCGCTGATCCAAGAAGTCGCGCGGACCTCCGAACGTGTATGTTTATGCAGCTTGTTCTTCCTTCTTCAATTCGTGCGGTGCTCGCGCTTCCGCCTCTTCGGCCACGGCGGAGGTACCCTCGATGATCGGGCACGTCTCCGTGCCTCCGCGGAGGTGTGCGCGACGGGCGGGGAAAGCGGGGGCGCGTGGTGCAGGTGAGTTTGGTCGTATCATCCGCATAGAAGTGCCGGATGGCAAGTCGGTGGCGTTCGTGGAGTTCGAAGAGAAGCGCGACGCCAGCGACGCCATCCAGGAGATGCTCGCTGCATGAGCTCTCTGGAGGCACTGTCGTGATGTGTCATTTCGTATCTCGGATCGCCGAGGCCATTCACGATCGCTAAGCACCGGTAGTTGGCAAGCTTCGGGCGTCGGGGGCAACGATAGGGGGGGATAGGCATAAGGGGGGGGAACGCATCGATCCCCAATCGCCCACTGATCGCCGATAGGGGCCCGATGGCCCCAACCTGCCCAGGAAGGTACGGATTCACGATCGCAGGCCTGTCGCCGATCTATCGGCGATGCATCGCCGATTCCGTGTCGATGCGCCCCCCCCCGTATGCCTATCCCCCCCTATCGTTTCCCCTCCCCTGTGGCTGTCCCGCGGCTCTGTCGCGCGGCCGCCCCGCGCGGCCGCCCCGTGCTTCGGAGGGGCGTAAGACTCGAGTTCGCCGAAGCTCGGGATTGTTACCAGCCTGGAACATATCCCTATCCCTATGCTGGGCACCTCCTCATCACGATGCCAATCTTAGGGGTCCCCTTATTTTTTGAGGGCGAATCCCTAAGTTTGTCATCGCCTTTTGGCGTGTCAATCTTGGGGATAGGGATACGTTCGAGGCTGGTAAGACTGCCCACGGCAGGTTCGCGTCCTGTCGACCAGCGGCGACCCGAGCGCGAGCGCTCACGGTGGAACGCCGCGGGTGGCCCAGAATCGGCCAACATGGAAGGATTTTGCGATCGAGAAGCCGCCGATCGTTCGAGGCTGAACGATGGACGCGGTGCCATGAACCCACGCTGGGGTCGACACGACACGAAACCTCAGCACGCTTTTTGACGTTGCCCGGTCCGAGTCTTGCCGGTGCAGTTTTCGTGGATTGTCTGCAGTGGGAGCTCGCGTTAAGTCGGGCGTGTCCCTCTTCAGGGGGGAATATTCAGAAATAGCCAACGAATTAATATGGGGACGTTTTTTTTGAGTATTTTGTAACATTTGGTGTGAATGTTTTTTGGGGGCCATTTTGTAATATTTCGTCCAAAATCCGCCTGGAGGAGGACGCCCGACCTAAAGCTCGCGTCAAAGTTCAGGCTGGGCCTCCTCTGTTCCGTGGCGGCCCCGTCAGGCCAGCCTCGGCCAGGCGCACGGGGGCGGGGGGGAATGGGGAGGGTTAAGTCGGGCATGTCCCTCTACAGGAGCAATATTCAAAAATAGTCCAAGCATAGTCTGGGGACGATTCTTCTACTATTCTAGGGTAGTTTTGAAATACGTTTGACTATTTTTTCATTTTCGCCCAAACTCTGCATGTAGGGGGACACGCCCGACCTAAGGAGAGGGCCTCTCAGAAGCACCCCGTGCTCAGAAGGTGCGAGCCCATCTGTAGATGTCGGGTCGGCGCCTTCTTAGAAGCAGGTTGCTTCTGAGACGCCCTCCCCCCTCCCTCCACCCCCTTTGTGCGCGCTGCCAGCATTGGCGGCGAGCGATGGGGGGAAGTGAGAAGGAGAAGGCCTTCTCAGAAGGTTCCGAAGTCCCCTGGCCTCCTGAGAAGTTTTCTGAGCCTGCCCCGAAGACAGAACGAACTTCTGCGAAGGCGCGAGGGCCTCTGAGAAGTCCCGAAGCCTTCTGAGAAGGCCTTCTCCTTCTCACTTCCCAGGGCTGGACCTAAACGCTGTTTTGCTGGACTTCGGCTGTGTTTTGTTTTTCGGTTTGGCATGGAGGTACATGAAAACAGGCAGAACGAAACGAACAACAAAACGAAAACAACACGAAGCCAGCGTTTAGGTCCAGCCCTGTCACTCCCCCCCCACGCTCGCCGCCGAAACAGCTCGAGTCCTCCGAGCCCAAACCTTAGGGCGGGCATGTCCCCCTACAGGGGGATTTTGGACGACAAATAAAACAATGCCCAAACATATACAAGCATAGCCACACATACTCAAAACACCCCAGGACGTCCTCTGGTTTCTGGTGTGGGAGCGTTACGCTTTCCACAGCAAAACCATCGCAACCAAAGATACCAGGGCACCCTGGAGACAAGCAGGGTGTTTCTCGGCATGGGCTTCCACTGCAAGCCTCCTAGGGGCTAGGACGCTCTCAGACGGAACGCTCCCAGAAGGCCGCGGCGCCCGAGACATCCTCCAGAGCCGCCGGATATCAGAGATTCTCGAATTATCATCATCCGATCTTATCCTCGACCTGGCTTCGTGTTAGTTGGAGGGTCGGCCGCATCGCCAATGCATCGGCGAGGCGGCACGATGTGGTGCCCGATCTTCTCAGCGGCGATGGCGCCGTTGCATCGCTGACGTCGCTGATGCAGCGCCATCGGCGATGCATGTGCGATGTGGCGCGATGCATCGGCGCCATCTACTCGGACCCCATCCAGGAGGCCTCTGTCAGAGTAGGGAGAGGTACCGATACCGCTCCCTTTGCCTTTCATCACCGAGCGCGCTCCACTACTCGCACAGTGCCTACTCGCAAGTGTCTAACACATGTAGAAATGCCTGCCTCGATGCCGTGGAGCCTGTTTGCCTCGATGCAGTGGATCCAGGCCGTTTGTCAGCAGCTGCTTTTCGAGTCGTGGAATGTGTTTGTCTATCTCAGCCTGGGCCAAACGTACAGTAGAGGACCATGCCAAGAAACGCCCAGCTTGCCTCCAGGGTGCCCTGGGTTTCCTGTGTTTCGACGGTTTTGCAATGGAGAGCGCGACGTTCCCATAACAAAAATCAATGGACGTCCTGGGGTCTCAGGGTTGGGTTTCCTATGGAAGGTTTCTTGTGGAAGGGCCTTAAGTCGGGCCCTCTACAGGAGGAATGTCCAACAATAATCAAACGATAGTCTGGGGACGATGTTTCGAATACTTTTGAATGTTCTTGAATGTTTGTAGAAAGCTTTTTTTATTTCGCCAACAAATCCGCCTGTAGGGGGACATGCCCGACCTAAGAATGGCCTCCACTGTGCCCTGGAACAGACCCGGGAGGGGAAAAACCACACAGACACAATTAATCGTCGACTCCCAGGAAAATAATGGAAAATATGGGAAGTGGGGGGAAGACAAACGCCCAGAACATATGGGAACATATGGGGAATCCTGTGATTTGTATGCATTTATTTGTGTGTCCTTGGGCCCCTTCACAGACGCACCCAGGAGAGGGCGCCTCGGGGCCCACCTCGGGACGCCCAGCTGCTGCGTCTGGGCGCCAGGCGTGGCGGGCCCCGTGGCCGCTGCGACGCCTCCCTGGGGTTACGTCGGGCCTGTCCTTTCAAAGGAGGAATCTTCAAAGATGGTCTAAAGATAGTACGGTGATCTTTTGTTTTTTGTTGTTTTGACTTTCTTTCGTGTTTTTTGTTGGCTTTGATTTGTCGCCCAGAATCCGCTTGTAGGGGGACACGCCCGACCTGACACTGGGGTTACGGTAGGTTCGCGTCGTGTCGACCGGCGGCGTCCCCGCCGCGGGCGTTCAAGAGTGAACGCGGCCAGCGGCCCAGAATCGGCCTACATGGAACAATCGCGCGATCGAAACACCGCCGATCGTTCAAGGTTGAACGATCCGCGCGGTATCAGAAGCCAATGCCAGGTTCGTCACGACGCGAACCTGCCGTACGTCGTCCTGGGGGTACGTTTGGTCCTTCCCAAGCCTCGTGCTCGCCTGTTTGGGCCTCCTGGGAGGCCCTCGTGGCCACGGCTGGATTCGTCTCGAAGTCCTGGTCAGACCCCAGAAGAGGTCCGGGGAGTGTTTCTCCAGTCGCAGTCGCGCCTTTGAATCCTTCCTGCGACCGTCACCAGCGTTGCCGATGATAACATTGCGGATTTCTCCGTGATGCTTTTCGCGCATGTGTTCGACAACGGTGCGTTCGTCGGAGAGGGCGTTCTTGCTTTGACAGTGTAACAGCGCTTCTTCAGTCGAGAGGGTGAGGACGAGGATGAATATTCCCATGCCCTTCCAAGGGTCTCGAGCCCTAGCAAACAAGAACAAAACAAACATTCAGGCTGTGTGAAAGCTTTCAAGGTGTCACAGAGAGGCTTCAGATCAGTGGCTCGTGGGAGGCTTGTGAGAGGCTATCAAGAGGCGTTCGTCCTCCTGAGGGTTCTGTTCGAGAGGCTTCTCAAGGGCATGGCTTCTCAAGGGCATTGTCTTGCTCTGGAAAGGCGTATCGGAACCTTTCGAAAGGATACGAGACAGGCCTCTCACACGCTTTTAAGAGGTGCCTACATGGTACATGGCATTACGGAAGCGGTTGAGGAGCTTTCGGCAAGTTGTTGCTGAGAAGCTGGTGGCGGGGGTTGGGAGGCATGTTACGAAGCATTCAGTTAATGGCACCTTGTGAATCCGACGCGCGCGACTCCATGGGCGAATCTCACCGAACTAGACTCTTCCCCAGAGCGCTGTTGGGAGAACAGTGCAGAAGCGGGAGGGAGAGGGAGGGAGATGGGAGCCAAGGGAGTGAGACATCGATGCCAGACGGCACTTGTCGGTGTCGTATTGGCTGGCTACCATAACCTATCGTCCGTCTTCTTCGCATCTCAGCGCGGGGGAAGGAGAGGCGACGCGCAGGATACGCGTCACTGTCATTGCTACTGCTGCTAGTGCGACTGCCGCTACCACTAATGTTGCTACCGCCTTGCAGGTGGGAGAGTTGGGTGTAGGCTTAAGTCGGTCCTGTCCCTGTACAGGAGGAATATTCCAAAATTGTATAACAAATAGTCGGGCACGATGCTTCGACTATGTTTGACCATGTTTGAGTATTTCAGGTTTTTTATTTCCCCCCCCGGGAATCCGCCAGTAGGGGGACACGCCGACATAATGCCACCGCCAGATCAGATGAGGGATCCCCAGTTCATGGTAGGAGCCTTGCAGGTGGGAGAGTTGGGTGTGGGCAGACTTCATGAGGTTGGAGTTTCAGCAGCACAGCTGTCCTGACGACAGAGGCAAGTGAAGCACAGGGGAGAGAGTCGCGCCGTGGCTCTCGAGGGCAGCGTTTGGTGCTGGTTTTGGCTTTGGTCGTGGTGGTGATGGTGGCATCGCGGCCTTCTCTGGTCTGGACTCTGCATAAGCTCTAGCCTGTGACTACGCGAGCGCCTTCTCACCAGGCAGACTGGTGGTGGTGGTGGTGGTGGATCCGGAGCTCGTGACGATGATGCCCGCCGGCGCTCGAGCTGCTGGCGGTGATGCCTGCTGGCGCTTCCCCGTCCCAGCTTCTCGTGGCGCCTGGAAAACACTTGGATGGGACCCGAGTGTATTCGAGAATTCTGCAATACTAAAAAAAGATTGTACTAGAGAATTTAGTTCCGGATTTCGAAGTGAATAGCGTGTGTTTTGTTTGGCCAGGAATGAAGGCTAAACACAAACCACGTGAAATTCTTTACGCTTCGCGTATCCCCACCAGCCCATCTCACAGCAGCAACTCTCGCGAAGCATGCCGACAGTCGTGTTTTTCAGGCGTGTGTCCGCTTGGCCCCGCATATCTCCCCTGTTCCTCCTTCCTCCCGCCTCCTTGTACATCCTCCTTGTGGGGGGAGCGGGAGAAGGACGAGGCGAAGGAGGAGGGAGAGAAAGCGCTCCTCGTGGTTTGAGTCGTTTGGGGTTTCTCGTCCTGGTCTGAGTCGTTCGGGCCCTTCTTCCTGGTGTGAGTCGTTCGGGCTCTTCGTGGTGTGAGTCGTTCGGGCTCTTCGTCCTGGTGTGAGTCGTTCGGGCTTCTCGTGGTGTGAGTTGTCGGGCTCCTCGTCCTGGTGTGAGTCGTTCGGGCTCTTCGTGGTGTGAGTCGTTCGGGCCCCTCGTCCTGATGTGAGTCGTTCGGGCTCCTCGTGGGGCCTCTTGGGGGCCTCTTGGAGCCTCGCCTCTTGGGGCCTCTTGGGGGCCTCTTGGGGGCCTCTTGGGGGCCTCTTGGGGGCCTCTTGGGGCGTGGGGCCTCTTGGGGGCCTCTTGGGGGCCTCTTGGGGGCCTCTTGGGGCCTCGTGGGGCCTCTTGGGGGCCTCTTGGGGGCCTCTTGGGGGCCTCTTGGGGCCGCTTGGGGGCCTCTGGGGGGCCTCTTGGAGGCCTCTTGGGAGCCTCCTGGGGGCCTCTTGGGGCCATCTTGGGGCCTCTTGCGACCTCCGCAGAAGCGCGAAGGAGAGCTGTCCCTGAGAAGGACGAAATGAGCCCAAAACCTTCGTAAAATCAATGATTTTGCTATGAGGGACGAGGAGCGCTGCCCCCTCAGAAGGCCAAAATGGGGCCAAAACCATAGTAAAAGCAATGTTCGTGGCTTCGCAGAAGAGGAGAGGGTTTTTTCTCCGGCCCCCCGTCGGGGCCAGAATCCTCGTGAGGGTCGTCGTTTTTTAGGCCTCCCAGGAGTCGAAATTGACCCCCCTGACGACCCGCGGGGCGCCCTCTCCAGGCCCAGGGGGAGAGGGTAGGGGGAGGGGTAAACCCCTCCCCGAAGGGGAAGAAGGGGGGTTGAGGACAGAGAGAGCTCGCTAAACCACTCACGCCCAAAGGGCTGGTGGGATTTACTTTGTTTTTCGCTCACCGCATTGACAGAAATCCACGCACAAAATCCGCTGCAGCACGTCTGCAAAGTCGGTGCAGTGACCTCCTCCTCTTCCTCCTCCTCCTCCTCCTTCTCCTCGTCCTCCTCCTCCTCGTCGTCCTCCTCCTCCTCCTCCTCCTCCTCCTCCTCCTCCTCCTCCTCCTCCTCCTCCTCCTCCTCCTCCTCCTCCCCCCCAGCCGGCGCCCGAGGACATGGAGGGCAGAGCCATCGAGGGGAGGCGGATCGGCTGCCGCCTGGTGGAGGCACGCCCCGCCCATGCCCGCCTCCGCCGCCGACGTCCGGAGGCGGCCAAGGGGGCGGTGATGACCAGGGAGGGTGAGTGTCCTGGCGAGGGCCAGGGTAGGAGGGGAGGAGGAGGAGGAGGAGGAGGAGAGGAGGAGGAGGAGGAGGAGGAGGAGGAGGAGGAGGAGGAGGAGGAGGAGGAGGAGGAGGAGGAGGAGGAGGAGGAGGAGGAAGGAGGAGGAGGAGGAGAGGAGAGGAGGAGGGAGGAGGAGGAGGAGGAGGAGGAGGAGGAAGGAGGAGGAGAGGAGGAGGAGGAGGAGGAGGAGGAGGAGAGAGGAGGAGGAGGAGGAGGAGGAGGAGGAGGAGGAGGAGGAGGAGGAGGCCTCTTGTTTCAGTGCGTCCCCCATGCCCCTGGGCACGCGCCCCCCCCCCCCCCTCTTGGGCGCCCCCCCCGTGGCCGCCCCCCGAAAGGTCCTCGCCCTCTCCGCCGCCGCCGCAGCGGCCTCCGCCCTCGCCGCCGCCGCCGCCAGTCGTGGCCGCTCCTCGGGGGCAGCGGCAGTCTCATGTCGGGCGTGTCCCTCGACGGGAGGAATGTCCAAAAGTAGTCACGAGATAGTCAGGGGACGTAGCCACAAGCATTTTTTGTTGTTGTTTTTTGTTTCGAATGGTCGTCGACACTCCGCCTGTGCGGGGGGACGGGCCCGACCTACCGATGGTCGGCGGCGAGCCAGGGGGGGACGTGAGAAGGAGAAGGCCTTCTCAGAAGGCGGCGGGGCTTCTCAGAAGCCCTCGCGCCTTCCGAGAAGCTTGTTTCCTGTGCCTTCGGGGAGGGCTCAGGAGACTGCCGAGAAGGCCCAGGGACCTCCGAGCCTTCTGAGAAGGCCCGCCCCTGCGCACTTCCCCCCGGGGCTCGCCGCCGAGAGGAGGGGAGATCGGCTTAGGGGGGACAGCATCGACCCCGAGTCGCTCATTGATCGCCGATGGGGGTCTGTTGACCCCACCCTTGCAGTAAAACTGTATTCGATGTGTCGCGAGCAAGCCTTGTATTGCATTCGAACGTACGTGTGTCGACGTTTCGTTATCGTCAGCGCCAATGGCACTTCCCGCAGCATCTCAGCCCACGATGATGCCGCAGTTCATTTGGTGGTACAGTCGGGGCCCTGAAGAAGGAACCCTTTTGGTTGGGGAGGGGCTCCGCGTTCCTTAAGTGTTTCGCAGCTTGCCTCAGGTTTTCCTTATGTTTTCGATCGGAAATCGAAGTTTAACTCATGGAAAAAAGGGGCCTCGTTCCTTATTATGGGTTCCTTAGGTCAAGCCCCCAGCTGTACCTGTGTCGGCGGGAGGGTTTTGCAGTCAGGGTTCGGAAGCCACCGAGCTAAACCGCACCGAGCTGGACCATCGCAGAAGCGGATCGGAGTGGAGGGTGCCCCGGGGTCTACGAATAGACGCCCGCCGCGAGCGCCGACCTCTTCCGCAGGGCGGACTTCCTCCTCGCTGGCCTTTCCTTGATCTGCATCGCGCTCCGAAGCTTCGTCGCGCTTCGGACATTGAAGAGACTTCCGCCGTACCCAGGCTGCCGGTATCCGTCCTCGCAGACTTGCTCGGAGGACGAGTGATGGGGGGGCGATCACCAGGGGGGGGCAGCGAGGGCTGCAGAAAAGGAACCCTTTAGGGCCTCTAGAGGGGCCCTGTAGGTCCCCGACAGGGGCCCTGTAGGGTCCGAGAAGGGTTCTTTTCTTCCCCCACTAATTCGCGCCCAGATTGCTAATTTGCGTGTGGCCCTGCTTGTTCCGACTCGGCTTAAGTCGGGCCTGTCCCTCTACAGGAGGAACATCCAAACATAGTCCAAAGATAGCCTGGGGACGATGCTTTGATCATTGCTTCTCATTGTTGAATATTTGTTTGACAATTTTTTATGTTTCGTCCAAAATCGGCCTGTAGGGGACATGCCCGACCTAAGTCTCGGCTCGCCACCCTCGGGGGGGTTTGGGCTCTACCGGGGCTGGCGTGCCGAGCGGGCCGCGCGGCCTTCCGACACCCCCGCCCCTTGGCGGTGATCCCGCAGCACCGGACTCGCTGCCGTCTCCTCCTCCTCCTCCTTCTCCTCCTCTTCCTCCTCTCTCCTACTTCTCCTTCTCCTCTTCCTCCTTCCTCCTCCTCCTCCTCCTCCTCCTCCTCCTCCTCCTCCTCCTCCTCTACCCTCCTCTCCTCGTCCTCCTCCCTCCTCCCTCCTCCCTCCTGCCTCCTCCCTCCTCCCCCTCTCCTCCTCCTCCTCCTCCTCCTCCTCCTCCTCCTCCTCCTCCTCCTCTTCCTCCCTCTCCTCCTCGTCCTCCTCCCTCCTCCCTCCTCCCTCCTGCCTCCTGCCTCTTCCTCCCTCCTCCTCCGTCCCCTCCGTCCTCCTCACGGGCAGCGATCCCGCAGCACCAGACTCGCTGCCGTGTCCAGGCTCCGGATCTCGCGGGCCTGGGCAGTCGATTCCCTTCATGGCCGCCTTCGGTTTGGTTTTCTAGTTGCGCATGCCCCCGCCCCCCTCCACCCCCAGCGCGGGCCCCCCGGCACCTCGACCCATTCCCGGGGACTTGCTGCTTCTCATCCCGGTGACTGTCTCACTGTCCTGGGGCCCGACGTGAGGGCCCCCGGGTGCCGAACGCTGCTGCGAAGCATGCTCTGCCACCAAGGGCCGCCACGAAGGCGCGAAGCTGTTCGCGGCTCGCGGCTCGCGAGTCGCGATTTATGATCTTCCTTGCTTCCCTCTTCTCCAAGGGGGCGGGCGGCGCGAGAGCGCGAAGCTGTTCGCGCTGTGCGAAGCGCGAACACAGCTGCCCCTCTGTCTCTGCGGAGTGGTGGCACCCTCGCGAAAAATCACGACCAGAGCCCTGGACTCGGGGGCAACTATAGGGGGGGGGAATAGGCATGGGGTGGATGCATCGACCCCCAATCGCCCATTGATCGCCGATTGGGGCCCGATAGCCCCAACCTGGCCAGGAACGTGCGGATTCACTAGCGGGGGCCTGCCGCAGATTTGCCGGCGATGTATTGGAGATTTCAGGACGATGTCTCCCCCCTATGCCAGCCCCCCCGATCGTTGCCCCTCATGCAGTGGCGACCCGTGCCAAGAAACACCCTGCTTGCCTCCAGGGTGCCCTCGGTTCCTTGGGTTTCGATGGTTTTGCAGTGGACTGCGTGACGCTCCCACAGCCGAAATCAGGGGATGCTTTGGGGCCTCAGGGTTGGGTTTTCTTGTGGAAGGCTTCGTGTGGTGGAAGGCTTCGTGCTGGAGCGGTCTGTGCTGGCCCTGGGGCCCGCACGCGGGGCGAGGACGCCCGGTGTGACACCGTGGCGACGCCCAGCTCTCCCGGTCTGGCACGCTCGGGGCCCGGCCCGCCTCGCGCTCGGGGGCAGGACCTGCCGCCCAAGCTCGACCGCGGCGCGCCGAAGCACGAGGTCGGCCGCGCCGCCGTGCCCCACGAGGGGCCAGAGGCTGGAGGAGGAGGGAGGAGGACGGAGGAGGAGGAGGGGGAGGAGGAGGAGGAGGGGGAGGAGGAGGAGGAGGAGGAGGGAGGAGGAGGAGGAGGGAGGAGGAGGAGGAGGAGGAGGAGGGGAGGGGGAGGAGGAGGAGAAGGAACATATAGAGGAGAATAAGGAGGAGGAGGAGAAGGAGGAGGAGGAACATGGAGAGGGATGAGGAGGAAGAGGCGGAGGGAATATGATGATGATGATGATGATGATGATGATGATGATGATGATGATGATGATGATGATGATGATGATGATGATGATGATGATGATGATGATGATGATGATGATGATGATGATGATGATGATGATGATGATGATGAAGATGAGGATGATGATGATGATGATGATGATGATGATGATGATGATGATGATGATG